>BPLR01012996.1:0-242953 GCA_021605095.1 Caerostris extrusa | reverse complement strand
GTTACGTATTGCTATCCTATCCTAATGGAATGAGCTCTTGCACACTTTATTTGTGATGTGTCTCAATCTTCAATTACCATATGTTCATATATACTGTTGCTTATCTCTTATAGATGTGAAAGTTGTCTGGTATATTTTCACTTTGTCTGGCTTTTAGACGACCAAACACACAAAACAACAAACAAGATACTTTTTTATTATACATACATTTTCCATAGCCACCGCTGTCGTCGTAAAACAAAACCAACTTGTCCTTCAGTCTGTCGGCCCCGTAGTATATTTCAATTATTAAGACAGCGCTTGCTGCGCCATCTATAGTTGACGACAGAATTAATAAAAAATTATCTTACAGATGGTCATAGTGAGAAATTTAAGTTCATATTTTTCAAATTTCCGTAAGAAAGGAAACATTGAAAATCTTTATATTTTCAACATTACATGATACTTGTACATATATGATACAATTTCTGTATCTTCAAATGTTAATACACTAACTTGAAAAGTTGTAAATTAATCTATCACATATGTGTAGCTGTACATTTTCCAAACATTTTCAATGTACTGGTTTATGATGCTTGAAGTAGTATGGAGATTAACTTTCTATTAAAGTAGATATCGTAAAAACAAAACTATCTATATATAGAAATTATTTCATTTTGTGCATCTGCCTTTCGTAGATAACTTATATATGTATTGTATTAAAGTGATTAATGTATTAATTAAAAAAATTTCAAAAACATCGATTGTTATTTTACGGAAAAGAATGTCTTAAACTTTTTTTGATGATGATTGGTATTTTAAATCAAGTATTGAAGATTGTCTATTCCATTGGTCAAAAAGGAAATTAAGAATATCCATTGAAAATCCCCAACCGGTTTAATATTTTATGGAAGATTTCTTTTAAAAACTGGATTTTTATTTCTTTATGGGTTTATGCATTTACTTTTATCTATTTCTGCCTGATAGATATTTGCAGTTAATCGTGTAATTTGAATCCTCATAGAACATCAAAATATTATGTGAAATTATATTTTAATCGTATTGTGATTTTATACTTCCTTGTTCTTTCCCTTGATTTAAGTATAATATTTTTTCCTTCTTTTTAATGTTAATATTAAATATAAACTATTTAGTTTCAATTTTAAATTAGAGGAAAAACAACCTAACAAATACATACACTTGAATTCTTAGAAACTAATGCGCCATTCTTAATATATAATGTTAACATTTCTATACTTGAATCCTTAGAAAACAATACACAATTCTTAATATGATGTTAAAATTGTTAACATTTCTACACTTGAATTCTTAGAAAATACAAAAAAATCTTAATGTTTAATTGTTAACATTTCTATACTTCAATTCTTAAAAATAATACACAATTCTTAATATAAAATGTTGAATTGTTAACATTTCAATACTTGGAATTCTTAGAAGATAACGCACAATTCCTAATATACTTTTAAATAATTACCATTTCTATACATGAATTCTTTGAAAATAATCGACAATTCTTAATATAATACTTAAATTGCTATCATAGAAAATAGTACAAAATTCTCCAATACAATATTAAATTGCTATTAATTCTTATACTTGAATTCTTATACACAATTATTAATACAAATTGTTAACTTTCAATTTAATGTTAAATTGTTAACCTTTCTATACTTGAAATCTTAGAAAAATGATTCACAATTCTAATGTAATGTTAAATTGTAAACATTTATTAAAAAGGACTGTTAGAAAATTACCACCAAGCATTATTTCTCACAAACAGAGAACACCAAGCCCTTTGCAAGCTTAAATAATGATTAATAAAACAAAGCATTGAAATAAGGGTTCTATTGAAATCGGTAATAAAAAAAAAATATTTTACAAAAGGAAATCCAATACATTTCGCAAACCGATCTTACCTAGACAATTTGTTTACGCATTATCTTGATAGATGAATAGAAGCCCTCGGAAAAAAAGACATCTATTATTGCTGGTCAGAAAGAGAATATCTTATCTATTGCTAAAAATATACCAGTGAACAAAAAGAATGAAATTGACCAGCCATCCACTGAAAACACGTCACTCACAGTAAAGAAAAGGAACACGTTCGATTATCAGGGAACAGTTCGGTCTTCCGATGAAAACGCATCGATATTTTCCAACAAGTATTAAAATTATCTTTTCAACGGTGTTCGAAAAAGGGAATTAAGAATCTTCATTAAAGCATCGGTTGGAAGGCCGGTCGATAGCTTCATTTATGATAACTCGATGCGTTCCTTTCAATTTATTGTGGCAAACAGAAAAACATCCTATCTACGGCCCAAGCAACACCGAACGGTTTCAAGCCGCATTTAACTTCGTGGAACTTTTCCGAACCCTTAATTTTCATTCTGGTGGTGATTTTTTAAAGCACCAGGATACCATTGTGGGACCCTGTTGAAAATCGTTTGGTCTGTGGGTCGAGCAGGAGGGGGAGGGGCGGAGTGGTTGTCGATTTTTCCGAAGGGAAAGAAGACTAAGCGCCGATATCAGTTGGTTGAACCGAAGTGATGATTCCATTTGTCCATCGTCTTTGAGAATTTTACAAAATGTTTTATATGTGTGGAATTTGTCCAATCATTTCAAAGAATTGCAGAAAAAGTGAAAAATTGATTTAATTCGAAGATTTGTGAATGAATATAAAACAGAAATGATACACGTATTTTATAATTTTTGAATTTTGATATTAATTATTTATAAAAAATGTAAGATAGTTTGGATTTATTTGGAAAATTTAAGAACACGTTGATCTATGAAATCTTGTTCTTATAATATCTAAATAAGTTAAATTGATAACAATATCACATAATACTGATTATAATTGTTATAAAATACATTAACATGATAACATAATAATAATAATAATCTTTTATATTGATCTTAAGAAAACAATTGTTATCATTCTTCATAGAAAATAAATAAACCAAGTATAGAATTTGTATTGCATATGAACATTAAATTATTAGCACTCTCTATACTTGATTTTCAATCGAAAATAATATACAATTTTATTCATCCACTCATTAAATTGTTTTGAACTTCTGTGGATACTTGATGTCAATATCTTAAAAATTAATGCACAATTTTTAATTAATTAATTGTTTTTTTTTAGATTTATTATTATCAACCAATAGATGGCGGTAGATGTAAGAGAAAAATATCAACTTTATTTATAAAGGACTTTCTGTACAGTAGTGAATAAATGTAGAAATTGAGAATTTTTTTTTTTTATATTACTTATTTTCTGAAATATATTTTCGTCTATACCATAATTAATAATTTATTAAAAAAGTTATCAATATACTTGAATTGCAAAAACACACAATCCTTAATATAATGTTAAATTGTTAACATTTCTATAATATTATTAGGCTGTTAGAAAATTAATGCAAAAGTATTCTTTACAAAAGTGAATTAAGTCAGCTGCTTAATTATTGAGGAATAAAACAACATTAAAAATTAGGTTCGAATGAAATCGGTAATCAAATAAATATTTTTACAAAGGAAATCCAATACATTTTGCAAACCTATCTTTCCTAGAAAATTTGCTTACGCATTATCTTGATAGAACGAATATAGAAGAGCCTTGGAGAAAGTTGACATTTATTATTGTTTATCGAAAAAGTGAGAATATCTTATCTAATGCTATAAATATACCAGGAACAAAGAACGAATTGACCATCCACTGAAAACACGTCACTCACACTGCAAAGAAAAGGAACACGTTCGATGATCAGATTCGAACAACGCAGTCTTCCGTGAAAATGCATCGATATTTTTAACCAAGTATTAACATTATCTTTTCAACGGTGTCCGAAAAGGGAATTAAGAATCTTCATTAAAGCATCGGTTGGAAGGCCGGTCGATAGGTTCCTCATTTATGATAACTCGATGCGTTCCCTTCGATTTATTGTGGCAACAGGAAAACATTTCGAATCTGCGGCCCGGCTTTCAAGCCGCATTTAACTTCGTGGAATTTTTCCGAACCCTAAATTTTCAAAAGGCGTCCATTTTGGAAGGTGATTTTAATGCGCCAGAGACCATTGTAAATCTGGCAGATGAAAATCGTTTGCGGGTGGGTAGAGTAAGGAAGGGGGTGAATTGGTGTGATTATTTTTTCAGTGTGTAGCAGAAGATCTAAGTGCCGATATCAGTTGTGGGTGAACCTTTTAAGAGATGATTCCATTTTTGTCCATCGTCTATTTAAGAATTTCGTTGAATGTTTAATAGTGGTGAACTTGTCCAATGTTTTTAAACATTTACTGTAAAAAAAGTGAAAAAATTATTTAATTCGAGATTTGTGGATTGAATAGAAAATAAAAATGGTGCACTATTTTATATTTTGCTTTAGTTTTTATATTAATCACATAATTAATTATTAAAAATATGAGATAGTTATTTATTTGAAAAAGAAATTGAAAAAGTTAATCTTGTTAGAAAACTTAATAATTATAATAACGTATAAATTGTTAACATTACATAAATAAAGAAAATAATAAATGTTATAATTTAATGATAATATAATTATTCATTATCATGATAATATAATAATAGCAATCATTTCATATTGATCTTATGAAAATAATTTCTACAAATTTTTATCCTTCTTCATGTTTTGAAAATATAATAAATAAATTATATAATTTTTATTAAATATGAAAACTATAATTTGAAATATATTTTCGTCTACACCATAATTAATAATGTTTGGCTATATAAATAGTAATAAATGTACTTAAATTATTAGAAAAATCATGCACAATTTCCAAATATAACAATAAATTGTTAACATTTCTATACTTGAATTCTTAAAAATAATACTCAATTCTTAATATAATGTTAAAATGTTAACATTTCTATTATGTTAGGCTAAAAATTAATGCACATAATATTCTTTACAATGACAGAGAATTAAGTCTTTGTTTAATAATTGATGAATAAACTAGCATTGAAATTAGGGTTCAAATGAAATCGGTAATAAAATAAATATTTTAAAGAAATTCAGGAAATCCAATACATTTCAACCTATCTTTCTCAGACAATTTGTTTTACGCATTATCTTTTGATAGAACGAATAGATGCCCTCGGAGAAAGACATCTATTATTGCTTATCAAAAGAGAATATCTTATCTATTGCTAGAAATATACTGGGAAACAACAAAGAACGAATTCACTCATCCACTGAAAACACGTCACCACAGTGCAAAGAAAAGGAACACGTTCGATGATCAGATTCGAACAGCGCAGTCTTCCGTGAAAACGCATCGATATTTTCAACCAAGTATAAAATTATCTTTTCAACGGTGTTCGAAAAGGGAATTAAGAATCTTCATTAAAGCATGGGTTGGAAGGCCGGTCGATAGCTTCCTATTTATGATAACTCGATGCGTTCCTTCGATTTATTGTGGCAACAGGAAAACAATTCCGATCTGTGGCTCCAAGGTTTCAAGCCGCATTTAACTTCATGGAACTTTTCCGAACCCTTAATTTTCACTGGCTGGTGATTTTAAAGCGCCAGATACCATTGTGGGACCTGTTGACAATCGTTTGGTGGGTGGGTCGAGCAGGGAGGGGGGTGATTTGTCGATTTTTCCGTGGGGAAGAAGACAAAGTGCCGATATCAGTTGTGGTTGAACCGGAAGTGATGATTGCATTTTTCTTCATCGTCTTTTGAGAATTTTGTGAGATGCTTTATGTTTGTGGAATTTGTTCAACCATTTCAAAGAATTGCAATTAAAAAGTGAAAAAAATTATTTAATTGAAGATTTGTAAAATTAATAGAAAAACAAAATGGTACACAATTTTATAATTTTATTTATTTTTGATATCAATCACATATAATTAATTATTAAAAAATTTAAGACAGTTAAGATTTAATAAAATGTTAAATTGTTAACATTTCTACTTTTTAATTGTTAGAAAATAATACATTACTTAATATATATTTTAAATTGTTAACATTATATTAAGAAAAAAACAATTGTTATCAGTATTGTAGAATACAAAACACGATTCTTAATATAACGTTAAATTATTAGCATTTCTATACTCGATTTCGTAGAAAATAATATACAATTCTTAATATATCGTTAAATTGTTAACATGTGTATACTTGAATTCTTAGAAATTAACTCACAATTCTTAATATAATGTTAAATTATTATCAGTTCTATTATGTTAGGTTGTTAGAAAATTAATGTGTCTTAATTACAGACAGAGAATTAAGTCCTTGTTTATTTATTGATGAATAAACCCGTGTTGAAATTAGGGTCCGAATGAAATCGGTAATAAAATAAATATTTTACAAAAGGAAATCCAATACATTTCGTAAACCTATCTTTCCTAGACAATTTGTTTACGCGTTATCTTGATAGAACGAATAGAAGCGCTCGGAGAAAGACATCTATTATTGTTTATCGAAGAGAATATCTTATCTATTGCTATAAATATACCGGGGAACAAAGAACGAATTGACCATCCACCGAAAACACGTCACCACAGTGCAAAGAAAAGGAACACGTTCGATGATCAGATTCGAACAATCCAGTCTTCCGTGAAACGCATCGATATTTTCAACCAAGTATTAACATTATCTCTTCAACGGTGTCCGAAAGGGGAATTAAGAAACTTCATTAGAGCATCGGTTAAAAGGCTGGTCGATAGCTACCTAATTATGATAACTCGATGCATTCCTTCGTTTTATTGTGGCAACAGGAAAACAATTCAAATCTGCGACCCGGGTTTCAAGCCGCATTTAACTTCGTGGAACTTTTCCGAACCCTTAATTTTCAAAGGCGTCCATTTGGCGGGTGATTTTAATGCACCAGAGACTATTGTGGGATGCATTGAAAATCATTTGGTTGGTGGGTGAATAAGGGGGGGATGGAATCGAATTGTCGATTATTTTGTGGGAAGATAACTAAGAGCCATATCAGTTGGGGTGAACCGAAGTGATGATTCCATGTTTGTCCATCGTCTATGAGGTATTTCGTTGAATGTTTTATATGTGTGGAAGTTGTCAATCATTTCAAAGATTAACAATAAAGTGAAAACATGATTTAATTGAAGATTTGTGGAATGAATAGGAAACCAAAATGTTGCCCGATTTAATAATTTGCTTTATTTTTGATATTAATCTCATATAATTAATTATTAAAAAAATATAAGACTCTTAAGATTTAATATAATGTTAAAGTGTTAACATTACAATAGCTGACTTTTTAGGAAATAATACACAATTCTAATATATGTTAGATTACTAAACTTTCAATACCTGAATTCTGAGAAAATAATATACAATTTTTAATATAATGTTAAATTGTTAAGATTTCTATTATGTTATAAAATTAGTTCACAAAATATTCTTTTTACAAACAGATAATGAAGTCTTTGTTTAAGTATTAATGAATGAAAAGGCATTGAAATTAGGGTTCGAATGAAATCGGTATTAAAATAAATATTTTACAAAAGGAAATCCAATACATTTCGCAAACCTATCTTTCAAAGACAATTTGTTTACGCATTATCTTGATAGAACGAACAGAAGCCCACGGAGAAAGACATCTATTATTGCTTATCGAAAGAGAATATCTTATCCATCGCTATAAATATACCGGGGAACAAAGAACGAATTGACCATCCACCGAAAACACGTCACTCACAGTGCAAAAGAAAAGGAACACGTTCGATGATCAGATTCGAACAGCCCAGTCTTCCGTGAAAACGCATCGATATTTTCAACCAAGTATTAACATTATCTTTTTAACGGTGTTCGAAAAGGGAATTAAGAAACTTCATTAGAGCATCGGTTAAAAATGGTCGATAGCTACCTATTTATGATAACTCGATGCATTCCTTCGTTTTATTGTGGCAACAAGAAAACGATTGAAATCGGCGGCTCGGGTTTCAAGCCGCATTTAACTTCGTGGAACTTTTCCGAACCCTTAATTTTCAAAGGTCCATTCTGGCGGGTGATTTTAATGTGCCAGAGACCATTGTGGGGCCCGTTGAAAATCGTTTGGTGGTGGGTCGAGTAGGGGTGGGGGAGTGAATTGCCATTTTCCGTGGGGAAGAAGACTGTGCCGATATCAGTTGTGGGTGAACCAGAAGTGATGACTCCATTTTTGTCCATCGTCTTTTGAGAATTTAGTGAGATGCTTTGTATGTGTGGAACTTGGCGAATCATTTCAAAGAAATGCAGTGAAAAAGTGAAAAAAATATTTAATTGAAAATCTGTGAGATGAATAAGAAATCAAAATGGTACATTATTTTATAATTTGCTTTATTTTTTATATCAATCACAAATAATAAATTATTAAGAAATATATGACAGTTCGGATTTATTTTGAAAAAGAAAAAAAAATGTTGATCTTATGAAATCTTAATAATAATAATAATAATAATCATAATTATTATAATAATATAATATAATGATCACATGATAATGATTATGATATAACGATAATATAATAATAGTAATAATCTTTTTATATTGATCTTATGAAAATAATTTCTAGAAATTTTTATCATTCTTCACGTGTTTTTTCTAAATTTAATAAATAAAATATATAATTTTTATTGAATATGAAAAATTATTTTTTGAAATATATTTTCGTCTTTACCGTAATTAATAATGCTTATTATAAACAGTTATAAATTTACTTGAATTGTTAAAAAATAGTACACAATTATTAATATAATGTTAAATTGCTAACATTTCCATTCTTGAATTCTTCGAAAATAACACACAATTCTTAATATAATGTTAAAATGTTATCATTTCCATTATGTTATTAAACTACTGCACAAAGTATTCTTTCACAAACGGAGCATTATGTCTTTGTTTAATTATTGATGAATAAAACAAGCATTAAAATTAGGGTTCGAATGAAATCGGTAATAAAATAAATATTTTACAAAAATTCCAATACATTCCGTCAACCTATCTTCCCTAAACAATTTGTTCTTTCCTAGACAATTTGTTTACACATTATCTTGATAGGATGAATAGAAGCCCTCGGAGAAAGACATCTATTATTGTTTATCGAAAGAGAATATCTTATCTATTGCTATAAATGTACCGGTGAACAAAGAATAAATTGACCATCCACTGAAAACACGTCACTCACAGTGCAAAGAAAAAGGAACACGTTCGACGATCAGATTCGAACTGCGCAGTCTTCCGTGAAAACGCATCGATATTTTCAACCAAGTATTAACATTATCTTTTCAACGCTGTTCGAAAAGGGAATTAAGAATCTTCATTAAAGCATCAGTCGGAAGGCCGGTCGATAGCTGCGTCTTATTTATGATAACTCGATGCGTTCCTTCGTTTTATTGTGGCAACAGGAAAACAATTCGAATCTGCCGCCCGGGTTTCAAGCCGCATTTAACTTCGTGGAACTTTTCCGAACCCTTAATTTTCAAAGGCGTCTATTCTGGCGGGCGATTTTAATGCGCCAGAGACCATTGTGGGACCCGTTGAAAATCGTTTGAATGGGTGTGTCGAGTAGGGGGTGGGGAGTGAATTGTCGATTTTTCCGTGAGGAAGAAGACTAAGTGCCGATATCAGTTGTGGGTGAACCAGAAGTGATGACTCCAGTTTTGTCCATCGTCTTTTGAGAATTTAGAGAGAGGCTTTGTATGTGTGGAACTTGGTCAATCATTTCCAAAGAATTGCAGTGAAAAAGTAAAAAAAAATATTTAATTGAAAATCTGTGGGATGAATAAGAAACCAAAATGGTACATTATTTTATTGCTATATTTTGTATATCAATCACAAATAATAAATTATTAAGAAATATAAGACAGTTCGGATTTATTTGAAAAAGAAAAAAAATGTTGATCTTATGAAATTTTAATAATAATAATAATAATCATAATTGTTATAATAATATAATATAATGATCACATGGTAATGATTATGATATAACGATAATATATAGTAATAGTAATAATATTTTTTATATTGATCTTATGAAAATAATTTCTAGAAATTTTTATCATTCTTCATGTGTTTTTTTAAATATAATAAATAAAATATATAATTTTTATTGAATATGAAAATTATTTTTTGAAATATATTTTCGTCTTTACCGTAATTAATAATGCTTATTACAAACAGTTATAAATTTACTTGAATTGTTAAAAATAGTACACAATTATTACTATAATGTTAAATTGCTAACATTTCCATTCTTGAATTCTTCGAAAATAACACACAATTCTTAATATAATGTTAAATTGATAAGATTTCTATTATGTTACAAAATTAATGCACAAAGTATTCTTTCACAAACGGTGCATTATGTCTTTGTTTAATTATTGATGAATAAAACAAGCATTGAAATTAGGGTTCGAATGAAATCGGTAAGAAAATAAATATTTTACAAAAGGAAATTCCAATACATTTCGTCAACCTATCTTTCCTAGACAATTTGTTTACGCATTATCTTGATAGAAGGAATAGATGCCCTCTGAGAAAGACATCTATTATTTCTTATCGAAAGAGAATATCTTATCTATCGCTATAAATATACCAGCGAACAAAGACCGAATTGACCATCCACCGAAAACACGTCACTCACAGTGCAAAGAAAAGGAACACGTTCGATGATCAGATTCGAACAGCGCAGTCTTCCGTGAAAACGCATCGATATTTTCAACCAAGTATTAACATTATCTTTTCAACGCTGTTCGAAAAGGAAATTAAGATTCTTCATTAAAGCATCGGTCGGAAGGCTGGTCGATAGCTGCTTCCTATTTATGATAACTCGATGCGTTACTTCGTTTTATTGTGGCAACAGGAAAACAGTTCGAATCTGCGACCCGGTTTCAGGCATTTAACTTCGTGGAACTTTTCGAACCCTTAATTTTCAAAGGTGTCCATTCTGGCATGTGATTTTAATGCGCCAGAGACCATTGTGGGACCCGTTGAAAATCGTTTGGTGGGTCGAGCAGGGGGGTAGTGAATTGTCGATCTTTCCGTGGGGAAGAAGACTAAGTGCCGATATGAGTTGTGGGTGAACCGGAAATGATGATTCCATTTTTGTCCACCGTCTTTTGAAAATTTCGTGAGATGCTTTATGTTTGTGAAACTTGTCCATTCATTAGATTGAATAGACAATCAAAATGGTATTATATTTTATATTTTGCTTATTTTTATTATTTGTCATATATAATTAATTATTAAAAATATAAGGCAGATTTATTAAAGTGTTAAATTTTCTAACATTTCTATACTTGAAATCTTAGAAAATAATACACATTTCTTAATATAATGTAAAATTGTTAAAATTTCTGTATTTGAATTCCTAGAAAATAGTACAAATTTTTTATATAATGTTTAATTGTTTACATTTCTGTACTTAAATTCTTAGAAATTATGCACACATATAAATATCATGTTAAACCTTTTTCATTTTTATACATGAATTCTTAAAAAATAATACACATTTCTTAAAAGTTTAATTATTAACAGTTCCATACTTGAATTCTTACAAAATAATGCACAATTCTTAATATAATGCTAAATCGTTAACATTTCTATACTTGAATTCTTAGAAAACAAAACACAATTATTTTTATAATGTTAAATTGTTAAATATTTCTATTATTTTAGGCTGTCAGAAAATTAACACACTAAGTATTCTTTAACATACTGAGAATTAAGTCTTTGTTTAATTATTGATGTATAAAACAGAATTGAAATTTAGCTTCGAATGAAGTCGGTAATAAAATAAATGTTTTGCAAAAGAAATTCCAATACATTTTGGAAACCTATCTTTCCCAGACAATTTGTTTCAGCATTTTCTTGATAGAATGAATAGAAGCCCGGCAGTGCCATGGATGTTTGTAGTGGTTCAGAATCCACTTTTAACCGTCGGTCCCGGTCTAACAAGATCGTAGACCTTTGCAGGAGTATTGTTACTCCGTGTCCGTAGCTTATTTCCGAGCTACACGAACCTCTTGGATAGTGCTAATTGTGTAACATCGGTGCAGCGCTTGCCTTAAGGCATCAAAGACGTTTGTCTAAGTGTTTGCCAACTGCATTAGAAAAAAAAAAATGTTAAAGTGTTAGCATTTCCATACTTGGTTTCTTAGAAATTAATACACAATTCTTAATATATTGTTAAATTGTTAACATTTCTACTATGTTAGGCTGTTAGAAAATTAGTACACAAAGTATTCTTTTACAAACAGAGAATTAGGTCTTTGTTTAATTATTGATGTATAAAACAAACAATGAAATTAGGGTTCGAGCAAATCGGTAATAAATAAATATTTTACAAAAAAGGAAATTCCAATATATTTCGTAAACCTATCTTTCAAGACAATTTGTTTACGCATTATCTTGATAGAACGAATAGAAGCCCTCGGAGAAAGACATCAATTATTGCTTATCAAAAGAGAATATTTTATGTATTGCTATAAAAATACCGGGGAACAAAGAAAGAATTGACCATCCACCGAAAACACGTCACTCACAGTGCAAAGAAAAGGAACTCGTTCGATGATCAGATTCGAACAACAGCAGTCTTCCGTGAAAACGCATCGATATTTTCAACCAAGTATTAACATTATCTTTTCAACGTGTTCGAAAAGGGAATTAAGAATCTTCATTAAAGCATCGGTCGGAAGGCCGGTCGATAGCTGCTTCCTATTTATGATAACTCGATGCGTTACTTCGTTTTATTGTGGCAACAGGAAAACAATTCGAATCTGCGGCCCGGGTTTCAAGCCGCATTTAACTTCGTGGAACTTTTCCGAACCCTTAATTTTCAAAGGCGTCCTTTCTGGCGGGTGATTTTAATGCGCCAGAGACCATTGTGGGACCCGGTGAAAATCGTTTGGTTTGGTGGGTCGAGCAGGGGTCGAGCAGGGGGTCAACTGTCGATTTCTCAGTCGGGAAGACTGGGTGCCGATATCAGTCGTGGGTGAACCGGAAGTGATTATTTCATTTTTGTCCATCGTTTTTGAGAATTTCTTTAATGATTTATATTTGTCCAATCATTTCAAATAATGAGAATAAAGTAAAGAAATTATTTAATGAAAATTTGTAGATTGAATATAAAATAAAAATGTTACAGAATTTTACAATTAACAATATTTTTTATATTAATCATGTATAATAAATTATCAAAAATATATATGACAGTTTGGATTTAATTGAAAAATAAAGAAAATGTTGATCTTATCTAAATAATAATTATAATAATATAAAATAATTATTATAATTTAATGATAATATATAATCATACCATTATATTATATTATTATATTTAGTCTTATATAATATAATGATAATATAATAATAATAATAATAATAATAATCTCTTTTATGTTGATCTTATGAAAATAATTTCTACAAATTTTTATCATTCTTCATGGGGTTCTTTAGAAATATAATAGTTAAAAAACGTATAATTTCTATTGAAATGAAAATTATTTTTTGAAGTATATTTTTCTGCTTATTCCGCATCATTAATAATGTTTATTTTAAACAGTTAAGACGAATGAACTGTTAAAATGTACATAATTAAAAAATCACTTGTGAATTTTAAAGATATAGTAGGCCATGATGACCGACTGACTAGCGCTCGGTGCCACAGCTTTCTGGTTCGATTTCCGGTTGTGGCATGGATGTTTGTAGTGGTTCAGAATTTTAAGTCGTAGTTCCTTTTCTAATATGACTATGTCTAATATGTTGGGAGTAGCGCTGATAATCCTGCCTCGTAAAAAATGAGCGTCAAGGAGACAAGTCAGATTTCTACCTACGGGTACTCCATCACAACATAAGCTGCCCATCCCCCTCTTTCCCTCCTTCCATGAGACCACACGGGTTTTTCGATTTCGTCTATTTGTTCCTGTCTGATAAAAACAACAACAAATACTTGGTTTTAAAACTAACAAAACAAAACTTAAACTTTAAAATATTATATTTAAAGTACATCATTTTACATTTCATGAATTTAAGTGTAATATTATCCATAGATCTTATTTAAATTGTTTAATAAAATCATTTAAAATTATTTGTTTACAACTTATATAAACAAATAAGATATAAATAAAACAATAATACATAAAATTCAAATGAATGTATATAATATGTTCCAATTTGTGATACAAATTTATAATAAATATCTATTTTACTAAACATCTATAACGTAAACAGCATTATTATCTATAAAATATTAGAATCATATTTTTTTAAACTACCGAATCCTAAATATTAGATACCCTTTTTTATAAATTTGAAGCAATATATTTAAGTCTGCCGTAATTATGAATAAATTTCCAATGTTTATTAAATATAAAAGATATTCAAAAGACATAATAAAGTAAGAATTATAAGGGGAAACGAATTCATTTCATCTAATTAAATGAATGTTTTGAATCTTTAAAAACCGTAATACAAAGGATTTGTGGAAATGAATAAATGAAATTTAGTTATTTAATCCCGATGATCATTTTTTCGTCGTCCGTGGCATTTGGGGATTCATTAATATCACATAAATTCTCATTTATTCTCTATAGAGATCAATTTAGTGATTCTCTTCAGGGCCTGGAGATTTATGTATGATATTCCCAGGACTGGGTTGTGTATTGTTTATGTTTATTTAATTTATTGTATTGTGGTTATCGGGACAGAAAAAAAAAAGCCTAGAAAAGGAATTAACATTGCAAAAAAAATAATAATAATTTGAAGCTTTATTGCAGTGAATTTCAGATTTGAATAATCAGTTTCAATCTTTTTGATTTACGGTATTAAAAATAAGCATAGATTTTTTAATTAATTTATTGTTTTTCATATTTTTTATCAGGATTACTTTGAAAAAATAATTTAATTTTCAAGATTAGCGTTTTCATATTGGTTTCTCAAATTAAATTTACCAATCACTAAATAAATTATTATAATTAAATATATAATTTTTATAAACAAATATGTTAATTACGAAAATGAAAAAAAATCTAAAGTGTTTAAAAAAATTCAAATTATATAATGAACATTTAGAAAAAATATTCAATAATAAACATTATAAAAAAAAAAGAACACTTATTGAATTGTTAGAAAATTAATTATAATAATAGCTAGAGGAAGTATAGCGCAAAAAAATGCGCTCAGATGAGAAAGATTTAGTTGGTCTACAATCTCTCACCACGAGAGGAAATATATTATATAGGAGAAATATATTATATAGGAGGAAATATATTATATAGGAGGAAATATATATTATATAGGAGGAAATATATTATAGGAAATATAGCACAACTTTTCTTATTAATTGGCCCACAGACACTCACTCGGAGAGGAAGTATATTTCACTCATCCTGCTCATATCCGTGTTTCGGATTTTCGGCTTAGAAGTGGAGTCCTTCCACAAATCTCTAATTATCTGTCTTTAAATGTGTTAAATATCGTTTGTGTGTGGTGTTTGTGCATGTGTCAATAAAGTTGTGAGTTCTCCAACCTCAAGTATCTCAACCCAATCACACCCAGTTGCAATATGGTTGCCCAACCTGCACAGTAAAGTGCTAAATAACATTTTGTTTGGATTTATTTTCCTGTTGTTATGCTTGTTGTTAACATAATAACTTTGTTTCGAATTGGAATTCATATCGGAAGTTTATACTTATACATTTTTTTGTGTTCTTTAGTAATGTATTTTCGGAAAATATATGAAGATTTATTAGACCATTATCAAAGACTCTAATGTCTCAATTTACGTATATATTCAGTTAAATCTATAACTACACGTGCAATAAATTATTACATTTTAGCAATAATCAAATGATAGATAAAAATTTCTATCGTAAATGCAAAATGCGCTTTAATAATTGAAGAGGAATTGCGTGACATTATTTAAATAATCTAAAAACAAGTAATATTAAAAAAAAAATTAAAGTCAATTCCTACTTTTTTTTTCTCACTATATTTCCGAAATTCCTTTATAAATAAAGTTGAAATTTTCTTCTTACATCTGGCGGCATCTACTGGTAGATACATGCAACTTAAATCTAAAAAAAACTATAATTAATTAATTAAATTTAATTAAGGAATTAAAAATTTGACTGTAATGAATATTTATTTAACTGTATTAACATCAAGTATCATCTACAAGTTCAAAAGGAAGTGGAAGGAATAAAAAGTATTTTATTAACGATTAAAAATCTGAACAAGATATATATATATATAGCGAGTGTGTGAACTAATTGAAGGAATTGAAAAATGAATTGTATAATAACTTGAAACACCGCGCATAATATTTTTTTCCTCTTTTAATTGTAAACATCTTTTCATTTTTATGTTCATGTGAAAATTGAATCCGAAATTCAGAAAACGAAAACCTTTATATTCAGAACGAAAGCTTTCATAGGAAAAGAAATGGCCTTTGGTCCGATAAATTTTTCCCCCATTCTTTGACTTTCTATATTGGTGGGAATTGCACATAAGATGTTAAAGGAAGCATTTCCTATAAGTTGATCCTTTGAACTCTTAACAGCTGGAGCTCTGACCATATGGAGTCTCCCATTCAACAAAAAAAGACAACAGCTGTTATTGGTGTTCCTTTCTTGGCTTTTGTGGACATTATTCAATGTGTACCGGCAGAAAAGATTGTTCTATCATAAAAATTTTTTGAAAAAAAAAAAGTCATACTTTTTTAACGCTTTATAAAAAGTAATTATAAAAAAGTGGGTTCTATAGTAGTTTTAAAAGTTTATAATAGTTTTTCTAATGATTTGGTTGTACAAAATTTTGTGCTAGGATTATGTTTTTCAGAAAGTTATTAATTAAAAATTGCATAAAGTTACAATTTGGTTTCATTTTATGATTATCCTGCATTAAAATTAATCAATTTGTATTGAGTTTTTCTGTATATAAATCAGATTTAATTAATTTCTAAGAAATTAAAATTTATGAAGATGAGCATTGCAGTAAACATATAAATAAACATATAAAAATCAACATATATATATATATATATACATAAACACATTTTTGTAAACAAATTTTCAAAAATAAATATATATATTTCGTATTTCTCATTAACTACTAATCATGTTATAAAAATTGAATTGTTTCTATTTCACAAAACTTTTAAAAGTGAGCATTATAATCAGATAATTTGTAAAAAAAATTACAGGATAAAAATTACTGAAATTTTTTTTTCTTTTGTTTCTAATGCAGCTGGCAAACACAGACATGGACGTCTTGGATGCCTTAAGGCAAGCACTGCACAAACATTACTCACTTTGCATTAACCAGGGGCGCGTGTAACTTGGAAGATAAGCTACGGACGCGGAGTAACAATGCCCCGCAACGCTCTACGTTCCTATTAGACCGGGGCCTACTTTTTAAAGTGGATTCGAACCACTACAAACAACCATGGCACCGCCGGGACTCGAACCCGAAACCTGTGGTACCGAGCGCCAGAGCACTAGCCATTCGGCCATTCAGGCCCAAAACTCATGATGTCTAAATGTCGTTTCAGAGACCTTGAATTAAAAGTGAAAATAATTTATTTAGGCAAATAGGATATTTTAGAATGTTGAACATTTTTACCCGAGCGTTTTAATCAAGGGAATGGAAAACTGCTTTCCTTGGATTCAACTTTTTCTAGGGATCCAGATGCACTGTACCCACATTTAACTCCCCAAATTCAAAATTCAAAACCAGCAAAGCAACCAATCGGCTCATTAAACAAATAAAAAAAAATATTTAAATTTTGTAACCGTGCTTCTTCCTACGCATTGGTAAGAGATCCTCTTATGGTGTTCAGAAAATGATCATTAGGCCTCGAGACTCTCACCCGAGAGGAAGTACAGAGCAATCTGCACTCCTGCTGAGAAACGTTTAGTTTAGTCTCTCATCTTGAGAGAAAATATATTTAAGGCAATAGTGCGTATTAGTTTGGCCTACATACTCTTGCCCGGAGAGGAAGTATCTTTCAAGCACCCTGTGCGTACCTGAGTATTGGGTGTTGGACTTGGACTTCCACGAATCTATAATTATATGTCTTTAAATGTGTTACATATTGTCTGTAATCTTATATGTGTGTGGTGTTTGTGCGTGTGTAAATAAATATGTGTGTTCTCCAACCTGTGTCGCAAATATCTCTACCCAACCAAACCAAGTTACGATCAAGTTGCCCAACTGCACACTACAATTTTAACTTTATTATACTTTAAAACACTTATTTTTGTTTAAAATTAATTTAATCTTAAAGAGTTTGAGGTCCTGACATACAAATTTTTATGGAAAATTATTCCATGTCTATTTCATATTAAATAAATTCATAATAATAAATCAAAATTAAGCACACAAAATAGAATTATTACATTACATTTGATTTCTAAGTAATTGTAAATATTTATTTTATTAATTATACTATACTCTAACTAATTAATCGATATTTATAAATATATATTATGAATATTTCTATTAATTATTTTGTATCATGACTAACTATATAATTACCTTCTGATCCGTACTTTCATTAATAGCACTGATATTTCATTTATAAAATTCTTTCACATACTCCTTATTTTGATACATCAATACTAATTTTAGTGAAATGAACTAAAAGAATGACTTAACGTCTAGACTGGCTCCTATCTATAAAGAGATTATAATTATTATGGAAGAATTTAGCAATCGCAACGATGTACTTAATAATTCGAATTCAGACCAATTTACGAAAAAAATATTTGAAAAACATTTTATTGGGATTTTCTCGTAAACATTATATTTCATGTTTAAAATATGAGCTAATTATCATAAGTATATTATTGTTTGTTAAATAACTGTGATGTTATTACATTGTACTCCAAATTACATTGATTACTAAGTTCCTACTTTTATTGCCATAAAAATGCAAATAAATGGAAAGATTCTTGTTATGATTAATTTTGCTGTTCAAATGCATTAATTGTACTGACATTATACGCTATTTCAATAACAGTATATACAATGCTAAATATCCTAATTATTAGCATGTATCATTAGCATATATTTTTGTTTTACATTTGCATTGGTATTATCCTTAAATTCTTACAAAATGTACATGAAAATAATTAACCTATTAAAAGCGATGTTTATTTCGATGTAAACACAGTGGTGTTGGACTTTAAAATTTTTTGTTTTTTTCTTTTCTATTGCAGCTGACAAAAAGACACCGTGATGGCAAAAACTCGAACTCCCCACCTGTGCAAAAAACTTTCAAATGCTCTAAATGTGCAAAAACTGCATTCTCACTGAATAAAAATGATCATCTGACTTCCATTAAATTTATAATAATATTTATGGCAATGTTCCTGATTGATGCCATGTACTATTTTCAAATGTTGGACCACATGGCTTTAATTATTCAATAACGGGTCTGTATTTTCTTTTAGGGAATCATAGAAGTTACAATTGTGTTTGCTAGTGTGAAGATGCCAGATATTGCAGTAACTAGACTGGGATTGGAATCCATTTATTCCTCCTATAATATTTTGTATTTGATATAGATGTTGGCATATATTATCCTAATTTATTATACGCTTAATATTTGGTAACCTCAGTTCACCACGACCCAAATGACCATGCTATCCAGACCGCTGAGTGTCCCAAAATTATTTCCATAAAATGCAAACCCCATATTTTGAATACATTCCTGGTAATGAGTTTTGGAAAATCAAGCATTGATCCCTAATGATATAGCAAGAAAATCAACATCAATTTTGCTGTAAAATTTCCGTTTTGCCACCAGACGAACACGCGGTGACACGTTCTCAAAAGAGAAATATCCAATGATAACAAACGCTTAAATACACACTTTCAAAATCGTCATTTAATGTCCTGCTAAAAACAGGCGATTGTATTTTAATGGCGTCCTTCATTGAGATCAAAACAAAGGATTATATGGAAAAATGATAGAGAGCGTGTTGAAATGAGTGATATTTTACAAAAAAACAAAATAAAAAATAAATTAACTTAAATATTAAATTCAAACATGGAGCAAGTTGTTTGAAGGAATAATATTTATGGAATGTTCAACATGTAATTCCCTAATGTTTACCGGGGACGATGGAATCACGGATCAGGGGACCTTTACGCTTCCAGGTGAGTGTCCCAAAATGGCGCCCAAACCGATCCCCCTGACACGTTCTCAAAAGAGATGAATGACAAAATCAATGGGAAGCCCGCCGACAATGGGCCGGTCAAAACAAAGCCGGGTGGCCCGTGAAATGAGTGAAGAAAAATTCCTGTTGTTTGAAGGAATACGGGAATTGTTTACCCGATGCCTTTATTTGTTTCATCGGATTTGTGGACTGGAAAGAGGATGAAAAAAAAAAATGATGATGAAATTGAATTCACTCTCGACTTAACTCTGGAGAATAATTTCGAAAATTCGAGTCATCCAGTCGTGCAACTTTGGTGAAAGTCACATTTCATAGCATGGATTTAATTTAATCTAGCGAATAGATTTTAATTTAATTTTATCTTCAGTTTTGAAAATCTGTTCTTTTTATTTCACTAGCTTTTAATTTATTTGATATTAAGATTAATTATTGCATATCGATAGTTTAAATTTGTAAAATAGAATGAAATTAATAATTGATTTTAATTAAATCTTTTTTTATACTAATGCAGCTGTCAAACACTTAGACAGTTGTCTTGGATGCCTTAAGGCAAGCTCTGCACCCATTACTCCCTTACCTATTATCCAGGAGGTGCGTGTAGCTTGAAGATAAGCCACGGACGCGGAGTAACAATACCCCTGCAACGCTCTACGACCGGGACCTACCGAATTAAAATGGATTTCGAACCATTACAAACATCCATGGCATCGCTAAAACTCGAAATAAAAACCAAACCAAAAACTGTGGAACCAAGCGCCAGTCACTCCCATGGGCCATCAGGTCCCATGTTATGATGAAATCATTCAATAAATGTTTAGTTAAAGTGAGGCCTGCAAGGTCGATTGACTAGCGCTCTGGCGCTCGGTACCACATGTTTTGGGTTCGAATCCCTGCGGTGCCATGCATGTTTATAGTGGCTCGGAATCCACTTTAAACCATAGGACCCTGTCTAATGTTACTGTAGAGCATCGGGCGTGGGGCTGACAACTTAATCTCTTAAAAGAAAACGCCTTCTGTTTCGAAATCTACCAGTAGACAGACCTCCTTGGATCACCATGGGTCTATTTGCCGATGATGACAATTACATGACAAAACAATAAATAATTCATGATAAAATATTTCTTTATACCCAATCTTTAAAGAAGTAGTTCTCAAAAAAATTTTCTTAATAGAGTTCACCTATCCACTTTTGAATGTCATTGGCAGGGACAGAAAAAAGTTCTATTCTTCTAAAGAATTTTTAAAGGTAATAACCTCGAATTTATATTTCATATAAAAAAATCCAGTTAACTACAATAGACAGCCTGATTGTCAAGAATCCTTGCTTACAATAGATGTCGAAATCGCTGTCTTGTTACTGTTGTCTGGAAGTAATAACAGCAAAGTTACGTTGTCAGTGGATTAAAACATCTGCAAATTACTTGGATGTGATGTCATTGTGTTACGACTTATCATATCTTTTAACAGAACAAAAAAATTTAATGTCATCTTGCTCAACTTGCATTATGAAACTATATGTCTTTCTCTGTGACATATAGTTTCATAATGCATAATTTCATTTCTTTCTATGTTGAAAACATAGGATTAAAAAAAAATATGCAATTCACAAATAAGGACATTGTTGTGAAAGAAGTAGGGATTTTAAATCATTTGATATCGTTCAACCTACTCTTTACTAACATGCACACAAAAATTATATAACGGATTTTTCAACTTCTTGATTTTGGCATAAATATCTATAGCCATAAGGAAGAATGTATTTGTTAGTAATTTTGAAATTCATAGTAGTTAAAGATTAGAATAAGTTTTACTCTTTTTAATAACTGAATTTAGTGATTCTATTATTTGTAAGAAATTTGATACCATAATCGTTCATTTGGGGTTACATACCAGTGCTTAAAAAAATATTCTTAAAACGTATCCATGTTAATTCTTTTTATTCTGAATTGTTTTTTATTTATTTAACAGGAAAAAAAATATTTTTTTTATATCATTCCTAGCATATAAAGTGGAAGATCATGTTTTTCTGAGGAGACATAAAATGCAGCTGTCATTATTGTTTGTTATGATAACAAAACCTTAATAAAATACACTAGTCTTTATTATCAGTTTTGTGTCCTTCAATAAAGCTCAATGCATTAATGAATATACGTATTTTTTAACGTTCTGATAAAATTGAAAAAAAAAAAAAAAAAGATATGAAAAGTAAAGAGTTTTTCAAGATGGAGAATCTATTTCGGCAAAAATATTTTCTATAGTTCATATTAAAGCAAGTGACAAATAACTGTTTTTGATTATGAAAGTTAAATATTCGTAAGAAAATTTAGAGCTTTAGAAACAATATAAATGATGGGAGCCATTGGTCCCATTTTTGATATTTTTTATATCTATTTATAGAATTGTTTTTAAATTTTTTTATGCTTGAATATGAAGTTCGTTTTATGAAAAAGTGGCTTTAATGCGTTGCCCAGTTATGTTATTAATGTTTCCCTCAAGGTTAGATGCTTCTATAACAAATATTAATACTGATATTAGAGACATGCACAATAAATTAAGGTTTGTCTTTTAATTTTATATATTAAATTAATTTTTTTTTTACAAATGTAAATTACTTTTCAAAACTTATATTAATTGATTTGAAAATTTATATTATTTGATTTAGTACATAAATTATTTTAAAAAATATGTCTTTTGAAATTAATTTTTAGGTCTAATACATCAAAAATGCTAGCTTGCGGTTAAAAAGTGTTACGTTAAAAATGATAGCTAATAAAGTTATTAAAAATAAAAACTTAGCTTAGCTTAAAGCAGTTAAAAACTGATTAAAATATTATAACTAATTTAGTAAAAGAACGAATGCAAAAGGGAAAAATAATAAGTTTTTATTTAATGACAATAAGTAATAACACTAATTTCTTTTTATTGAGATATGCAAAGAGATAAAAAGTTGAACCACTGAAATTTTAAAGTTTTATCAGCATTTAATAAAAACTAAGTAATTACTTTAAATCTTTTAAATTTTATTTGGCACAATTGAAATATGAAGACAAGCATTTTTTGTAAGCATGTTTTTGTAAGTAAGTACATGTTTATAAAGTAAGCATATTTTTCTCATTTTATTTTATAGATATAAAAAATTACTTTATAAAAGCATTTTGTTTTTATTCCGAAGCAGTTTTTCCCACTTAAAGTTTTTTTAAATTAAAAATTTTAAACAGAACAATACATATATATATAAGAAAATGTATATTTTTTGTCAAAATTATTCTCCAATAACAAAATTATTGTTTGAATTGTACTGAGTGGTTAATGGTTAAGAAATTCTTTTTTTGCTTTCGAACAATTTGAAATAGTAAATGGAATGTCAATCGATACGTCTGTCTCATTTTTACGTCAGAAGTTTAAGTAGTTACTTTTAAAGTCAGGATGAATTTGTAGAATGTCTGCAAGACTGTGTTGCTGACTGCAACCTTCCATGGCTTTTAAAATAATAATTTTATAGAGAAGTTCTTAAAAGTAGATAGTTTTTCATGTTCTGATATTTTACTTAGTGATATAGCATTTATTACTCTTGTTAAAAATCAATTTTAAATTCAAGATTTGTTTATAAATTAAAAGTTACAATAAGATGATTGCTAATTTCCATGTGTCATATGATTATTAAAATCAAAAATAATCATAAGAATATCGAAATCAAATAACTGTATTCACTGAAGTTAAATTCAAATTTAACTACAGTTATTTGATAAATTATTTATAGATTTTTATTTTCTTTTAAATATTCAACTTTTAGTAGTTGTAAAATAACTAGATTTTGCTTATATATATATATATATATATATATAGATAGATATATTTGATATTTTGATATATCAAGATAAATTTCATATATAAATATAGAAATATATATATATATATATAAATATTTTCTATATTTATATATGAAATTTATATATATATAAGAGAGTGAGAGAGAGAGAGAGAGAGAGAGAGAGAAAAATTGAATTTTATGTATATATATATAAATCATAAAATTCAATTTCTCTGTATTTAAATTTATCCTGCAAATACTTGCCAAAAATTCTTTGACGTCGAAGTTGAATTCCAACAGTTATGTAATTTATTTTAATTATTTATTAATTTAATTTTGACTTACACTGAAATTTTAACGTTTTAAATAAATATTTTAAATGCTAAATCTAATAGTACAGAAGTTATAATATAATTCTCAAAATATTGCAAACATTATATTTATTTTAGGAAAGCATCATACGTAATCTGAATTCTATTCTATATAAAAATTTATTAATTAGCCCCCAACCTTGAAGTTTTCAGAGAGGAAAATTTCTTTCTACCTGAGAGTTTCTATTTAAGGTTAAAATAATTGCAAAATGTTATTTTTTTAGAGAAGTCTGAAAAGTAAACTTTCCTTCAATCTTATATAAATATTTTAAATATATGAAAATATGACTTAAATTTTCCAAATTACAGAATATTCTAAATATTACGACACATTTTTTCTCGCATTTAATAACAATGTTTAATAATATCTGTTCAAACATACTTAATTTAATTTAAATTTTACTGAAAATAATGAAATTTTCATCGGTATTTCTTTTACATTTTATCTCATGTATGATAAAACAATATATCTTACCATACTGACATATGACTTTTTTTCTATTTTAACTTTAAAATCGAAAATTTAATTGGTTCAATTAAATTCACAATGTTTATAAATGGTCATAAATATCTTTATTTGTATTAATTACAGAACTACTTACTGAAGACATGGTGCAGAATATGAATTAAAAAAAAGAAATCTTACAATCGAATGATTCTAAATATGAATATTGAAATCAATTTTTGATTAAACGTGAATACCCATGTTAAATATTCCAATTAAAAACTTTTAAAAAAAATACTTGGCAGTTTTTATCTAAGTGTCATAGGCTTCATAGCTTCAATAGCTTTCTAAATAATCTTTTTTTTTGTTAAAATAAGTTTTTTTAAAATTAAAAAAATAATTTTCAAATATTTATTAATGTATAATATTCCCTAAAGCCAAATTTTGATGAAGACAATTCTTTCATAATAAGTACAGTTAACACTCAGTATTTTTAGAGAAAAAAACTTTATTGTATAATAATTGTCACAAATCTTATCAAAATATGTTATGTTAAAAATTTAGGATTTAGTTTTATATAAGGTCTTTTTACATGTCTGTTATAAAAACCCAGAATTTTTTTTTTGAAATGTTGAAAAATTTTAAACGATAAAGTGGATTTGAGTAGAAACTAGGCGATGAAAAACTCTTTGAATTCTAAATTTGTTCTTTGAATTTCCAGAGTGGTTATTTTAGAAAGCCTTGGGAAATATTTCTTCGTAAATTCAGTTTATTCTCATGTTATCTTTTTCCGTGAATTGCAAGGCGAGTGCATTCGCCGCTGGAACAAATGTCGCCACTTTGTAGACTTTTATAAGTAATTTTTCCTTTCAAAACTCAAACTGGACAGCTGGAATTGTTCCCAGGGTGCCCCATGTTTGGGCAGCAGAGAAACACACATAAAAAATAAAATAAAAAAATTCTAGGGAAAAAACCTTTTTTTCCTTTCTTGCTGTCTATAAAGCAAGACTTAAAAAGGTTTTACTATACATCATCTTTTTTATTGTCTCAGTAAGATATTCGTCTTGATGACTTAATCTTTGGGAATTAGCCATGCTTATTTAACAAGGGGAAATCCAAGAGTTAAAGACTATCTTGTTTTATTTTCAGACTACTTCACCAAGAAAAGAAATAATTCTGTTGGATCAAAGAGTAGATTATAAAAGTACTTTTTTCTTTTTTGCTGCCAAAGCGATTTAGAACTATTTTATCATGCTAGTAATGAAAGGTTTGTAGAATTTTATTTTAATCTTTTATAAAACGTTTTTCTTTCCTCAATGTATATTGAAGAAATTTATATAGTTAAAAGGTATTAAAAATGAAATGAAAAAAATCACATTCACATAAATTCACATTCACAGACACATTAAAAATAAAATTAAAAAATTCTAGAGAAAAAAACATTTTTACCTTTCTTGCTGTCTATAAAGTAAGACTTAAAAATGTTTTACTACAAATCATCTTTTTATTGATTCCATATTGGCATCGTAATGACTTAATCTTTGGGAATTAACCATGCGTATTTAACAAGTGGAAATCCGAGGAGTTTAAGACTATCTTGTTTTATTTTCAGACTACTTCACCAAGAAAAAGAAACGATTCTTTTGGTTTTTAAATAACAAGTTTTAAATTCAAACTTTGATTTCTAGCAGAGAACTAACGTAGATCAGATATTAGCACAGTCGATCCGTGACTGGGTTTATATCTGATCCATGACTATGTGCCTATCCATCGCCTATATTTCATTTACAGCTAATTTTAGATGATTGAATACAGGTCTATCAGTCATCTTCAACTTGTAAATTTAAATGGTTTAACTTTGTGCTTAAAGATTTCGTAGCTGTCCGAGATTTTTTGTTTTTGGACCTCTAACTACAAACTCTTGAAACAAAACTACCGCAACTCTTGGAACAAATCTATCACAAAATATGAAAAATAAACGAAAAATTTCATGGACCAGCACAAAACTTCTTGTTGTATTCACCAGAATAATAATAATCCAATACCTCTGCATATAGAGTAAAATTATTTTTGGTGAAGAAAAGTGTTAATTTTGTGATGGAATGAAATTCGTTCCTTAGACCAATTGTTTAAATCACACTATTTCTTTATTGAACTGAGCGTCCTAGAATACAGATACAATTTCCCCATGCTAACAAAAATAACTCTTTGTACTTACTACTGTGCCTAAAAAGTAGAACAATTATTTTATTTATTCTTACAAATTTATTTCATCGCCTTCACAATAACCCCTCCGGACACAATGCACTTATGCCAACTTTTTTTTCCAATCCTCAATGCATGCTATAAAAAGTCATCGGCAGGGGATGGCCTTAAAAGTGTTCGGCGATTCACATTGAATCTCTTCAATCGACTCAAAACGGTGTCCCCAGAATGGTCTTTTGAGTTTAGGGAATAGCCAGAAGTCCTACGGTGTGAATATGGTGGTTGTGGAATGATATGGGTTTCATTTTTGGTGAAAAAGTCACGAAAAATAAATGCAGTGTGAGCTGGAGCATTCAGTATTTTCGGTACTTCTAGTTGTATTCGCCAGAAGAAGAATACACCAGTATCTCAGCATACAGAGTAACATTACTTTTGGTGAAACAGAGTGTTAATTTTGTGATGGAATGAAATTCGTCCCTTAGACCAATTGTTTAAATCACACTATTTCTTTATTGGACTGAGCGTCCTATAATACAGATACAATTTCCCCATGCTAAAAAAATAACTATTTGTACTTATTATCTCAAATTATTAAAAATATTTATGTTGGAGAATTACATGTATTTAATGATAGCAAGGAAAGTTATGTAACAATATTTGATAGTGAAATCTGTTCCAAGTTTTGATGTTATACCACAGAGTTAGCGAAGGAAAATTACTTTTCATGAAACCTCTTATTCTTTCTTGCTTTCTATAAAGCAAGACTTAAAAAAAAAGGTTTTACTAAACATCATCTTTTTTATTGAATCCATAAGATATTCAAGCAGTTAAAGACTATCTTGTTTTATTTTCAGACTACTTCACCAAGAAAAGAAATAATTCTGTTGGATCAAAGAGTAGATTATAAAAGTCTTTTCTTTTTCTTGTTGCCAAAGCTATTTAGATCTTTTTTTATCGTGTAAGTAATGAAAAGGTTTGTAAAATTTTATTTTAATCTTTTGTAAAACGTTTTTTTCTTCGCTCAATATATATTGAAGAAAGTTATATAGTTGAAAGGTATTGAGCCATTAAAATTTACTATGTTCTTCAGTTGAAAGGTATTTTCTTTCAAATTGTTACACAGAGACATCCATTTATTAATATTTTAAAATTTAGTTTCTTTCAAAAATTAAAGGTTTAAATTTTGTTAAAGGTATTCCATGTTCTGAATCAAAATTTTAAAATAACGTATAACAAATTTTTTTTTTTTTATCATATTGTTAAATAAGTTCTAAAACATTGGTAAACAAGAACCTTAAAATATATACATTAAATATTTTTTTTTTTTTTTACATTTGGCCAAAATTTGCAAAAATGTATTTTTTTTTTTTAAATCTTACATTTTCATTTTTTTCATTTTTTTCTTTTTCTTTACTCCTATCTAAAAGTACAGGTGCTCTGTCACTTGATTCCGAAGGATTCTGATTCGAGTCCAGGCGGTGCCATGGTTGTTTGTAGTAGTTCGGAATCCCCTTTAAACCTTAGTTCCCTGCCTAATATGACTATAGATCATTGGGCATGGCGCTGTCAACCCTACTCCGTAAAAAATAAATAAATAAATAAAAAAAAACCCATCTCCTGTCTCGAAATCTGCCACCACCATGGGGCTGTTGCTCCAAGGCGAAAAAGAAAAATGCATGTAAAACATATAACATTTGCATAAATGTAGACATATATATATTAGCCCGCGTTGAACTGATATACTGATGATTACATGTATTGAACTGAAATACTGAAATAATGATAATTATATAGTTATAGCTGAGTTGAAGTCAATCGAGTTAATTACAACAATAATACAAGAAAGAAATGTTTAAAAAAAAAAAAAACGAATTTCTTTTCACAAAACTAATATTTTTAAACTCTTTAATAAAAATAATTATAAATATTTTTAAACTAAAAAAAAAAAAAAAATATTTTTTAATTATAAAAATAAAATAAATATTTTAAACTCTTATTAGTACGTACATCGGTTAAATCTATAGTCAAAATTTCATTAGATTTAGAAAAAATAGTAATATAGCAAAAAAAATAATAATAATAATAATAATAATAATAATTAAAAAAATAAAAAATACAGTTTTTCAGAAATTCAATTTAAAGTTTTTGATACTTGTGTTCGGTATTCAAATAACTTGCGATTAAACTGTTGTATCAGTCTTTTAATGATTCTGCAAACAAAATCAAAACTGTTCTTGAAATTCAACGGTATGATTGTTAAATTAAAACAATAAAAAACGAAATTGTGTAAATCGAACTTGTTTTTTACCAAAACCGTCATTTGAACGTGGTTTATTTCTTCGAACAATTGCATATATGTAGCAGATACAGCGTTACCTAGAATGCACCACGAGAGCCTGCTGCACTGCCTCCATAACTAATCATCACAATTTGGGAATGATTTACAAGAATAGCATCCAGCGATTCACTTCTCCCTCCTCAAGATTAACGAAAACACATTCTGTCTTATTGATTTTGCTTAGCAGTTTCCGGCATAGGCAAGTAAAATTGACCATTAATAACGGTTCTGTTTGTCGTGCTGTTTCATCCAGGACGCTTTGACCTATTTGATTTGAGAAATTATATATATGCAAAAAAAAAAATATATATCAACTTGTTTTTAAATAAATACATATTTTTAATAAATATTAAATAAGCTTTTTCATGGAAAACTTATTAAAAAGATATTTCATGTTACTTTATGATATTTAAAAGCTTGTCGCAGCTTCCTCTTGGGGGACCAAGGCTGTCTGCCTACTGACAAATAAAATATGAGATGCCTTTTTTTAAAGGGTAGAGCTATTAGTCCTACACCCTACAGTCATATTAGGCCGGGACCATAACGGTTTTTAACAAAGGGAAGCTGCGGTTTAAGTGCCTTCTATGCCATTACATGCATGCATGGCACCATCAGGGCTCGAACCCGAAACCCGTGGCTCTGAGCACCACAGGGCTAGTCATTCGGCCATTATCAAATTCTTAAAATAAAAAAAAAAAAAGACGAATAAACATTTATAATTTAATGTACATTATATATCAATAAGAAATACTCTTCAATATTATGGTATTTATTCACATTTGTGCAATAAAAAGTGTGATTTGAAATAAAATTATATATACTTTCATAAATCCATCTATTCACGTTAAAAAAATGTTTTCTATCATATTAAATGGTGTATAAGCGATTGCTTTCATAACTTTTACACAAGAGAATGAACATGTTTGATGGATGTGTATTCAAATGATTGATGGATTTTTTTTTGGTTGGGGGGGGAGGAATGAAATGTTCCACAATGTTTGAATGAAAATCGTCGTTTTGAATTATTCTATTATTTGATAGCAGTATCTTTCTCCTGTTATTTATTTTTTAATATATCTGTTTGCAATATATATATATATATATATATATATATATTATATATTTAAGCAACACAGATTTTAAAAGCAAATAGTATAAAAAGGTAGAGGAATTAAATTTATTGAAGAAAATATTCATTGCTTGAACTAATTTGAATGCATTTATTGGATAAAATAGTTCACATTTACATACTAATATATAATATTTTACGGATATTCAATGAAATTTATTAAAGTTTCAATATGAATCTTTTATTCTAAATTTTAAATCATAAGCAATGGTGCTAGCTATATAGATTATTTTTGTGTAAGTCATACTTTTTGTATAAAGGTAATTTACAATTTATTTAAAAATTTATATAAGAATTTTCCATGCATATTAGGAGGTTCAGTATATATTATAATTATTATAAGTTAGAAAATATTTAAGGATAACTATGTATGATCTATTCTATTACATTTCATTCGTTAAAAGTAATTTGGTTAGGAACTTAAAAATTTGGTAAAAATATTTTATAATTTTTAATAATTCATAATTTTTCACTATAAATATTTCATAATTAAAGAAAACATGCAAGAAAATCACATATAAGATTTTTTTTTTCTATGTTAAAGGTATAAGTATGTGGTACAAATAAATTTAATGAATTTTCACTATAAATCTGTTTATTCTAATTTTAAAATGATAATCATTGGTACTAATTACATAGATTATTTTTGTGTAAATCATACATTTGGATGAAAGTAATTTACAGTTTATTTAATAATTGATATAAGGAATTATCCATGCACATCATGAACTTTAGTAGATATTATAATTATTATAAGTTAGAAAATATTTAAGAATAATTATCTATGATATTACATTTCATTCGTTAAAAGTAATTTGGTTAGGAACTTAAAAATTTGGTAAAAATATTTTATAATTTTTAATAATTCATAAGTTTTCACTATAAATATTTCATAATTAAAGAAATCATGCAAGCAAATCACATATAAGATTTTTTTCTGTATTAAAGGTATAGGTATACGGTTTGCTTTGTGATATAGGTATAGGTATGTGGTATGTGGTATGTGGTTCAACGTTTTAATTTTACGAAGCATTACTAAAATTCTTCATTGATATGATAACTAATAGCAAAGTAAAGATATTAAACAGATCTGAAGAATTTAGATACTACTGAATTTGTAACAAAATAATAAAAGAACAAGAATAATACAAAATAATGAAAATAATAGAAAAATTAGAAAAGAAAAATTAGATCAACATACCGAGCATTTTAAAAAATAAAATGGTTTTTTTTTTTTAATATATAGAAAAATTAGTGATTTTGTAATTGCATAAATTGAAAAAATTGTTTTAGCAACTTATATGTCATTTTTAGCACTATATCTGGTTAGTTTTACTATCTTCAAAACAATAGCAATACGTAAATGTAAGGATTAGTAATTGCAGTTCTTTAAAATGTTTTAATATTATTTAGTAAAGCACATTTAAATTTTGTTAGTTGTAGTACAATAATTCATACATTTTAATCAGAATTCTCAATTTATGTGTATTTATCTTTATTTTCTGACAGAGAAGAAATAATTTAATTTTTTAAAAGAATTTAATTTTTATTGAAAGAATTTAATTTTTTTATTTACCAACACATTATATTTAACTTTTTTTAAAGCTCTTCTGCGATCAAGAAATGAATAAATCGGAATAAGTTGAAGTTCAAATAGCGTAATCACTTTTTAGTCTAGAACTAGTTAGTCTCAACAAGTTCCTAATTGCCAACTTCTAGACAAAACAATAATTTAACATCTTGCACAATTTCTGTAAACAAAAAAGGTTTAACTATTATAGAAACAAAGAAATGGTTTGAGTAAAACTTTCTATAACATCTCATATTAAGTTATTTCACAGAGTTAATGGATGCTTAATGACACTACTGACAATAAGTTGGTGGGAACTTAAGTACATTAAGAAACGGTAGTTAAGTTGAACCGGGACTCATCAGGAAGCACCACAGTCTCCTAATAGTCTCTGGCCCAAAGTCAATAGTCTCTTTAAAATGCCAAACGAGCTATACTGTGAGCAAGATCAAAAGGAATGCAAACATCAGTTCTTCTTCTTATAGTCTTTTGGAAATTGTAACCCTCAAAACTCGGATTCTTGGGATCTCATTATGGACACGAAAGTCTTGAGAAGATTTTGTACTCCTCGCTGTGTTGGATATGTTCATTTCTTAGACGACCTTGCTCATGCTTTCCTCTGTAGAGATTCAGTATATTTATAATATACTGTTTTCATAAGATAATCACGTGCTGGATTTTATATTATAGTGTCTTACAATTTGTTCTTTGTCTTAATTTTTGTATTGTTCATCTCATCTTTTCAGACTTTGTTTCCAGTTTAATCTCATAATCTAAGTCTACATTTAAACGTTGATTATTATTCTTTTAAGCTTGTTTTGTATTGCACCGAATGTTGCAATAAAGTACCACAAAATAAATTTAAATATTTTAGTTGAATGAATAGCAGAATTTTCTCAGTGTTATTTTGAAGCCCATTCTTCTATATGCACCTGGTTTTTACATTTCAGTAAATTATAATTTGCTCTTTGTCTTGATTTTTGTATTTTTCGTTTCATCTTCAGATCCACATCACAGTTTCCTCTCATAACCTAATTCTACATTTAAACGTTGGTTTACATTGAAACATTTAAACGTTTCGATTCATCTTCAGATCCACATCACAGTCTCCTCTCATAACCTAATTCTACATTTAAACATTTAAACGTTTCGATTCATCTTCAGATCCACATCATAGTCTCCTCTCATAACCTAATTCTACATTTAAACGTTGGTTTCCATTTAAACTTTTAAACGTTTCGATTCATCTTCAGATCCACATCACAGTCTCCTCTCTCATAACCTAATTCTACATTTAAACGTTGGTTTTACATTTAAACATTTAAACGTTTCGATTCATCTTCAGATCCACATCACAGTCTCATCATAACCTAATTCTACATTTAAACGTTGGTTTACATTTAAACATTTAAACGTTTCGATTCATCTTCAGATCCACATCACAGTCTCCTCTCATAACCTAATTCTACATTTAAATGTTGGTGATTACTCATTTAAGCTTGGTTTGTGTTGCACTGAAATTTTTTTTTTGCCATGATGTACCACTAAATAAGTTCAGGTGCATGAGTGAATGGAATAGAAGAATTTGATAAGTGCTATTCTGAGCCCTTTCTTCTATATGCACCAACCAAAAGGACATTTACAATTTCGTACAAGTTGAAGTGGGGTATCTGAGTCGGTAGTGAGGAATCGAGCATTTTGAAGGAGTCGGGAATCGAATACAGCAGTCAGTTTAAAAATTCGACACCCGACTCTTTTATAAAAATAACCTTTATTTTTCTAGAATTTTAGGAATTAATGTTAAAATTAAATGTTAAGGAGGTAATGTAATTGTATCCTTCAATAATACAACCAGCAGGGCAAATAAGTAAGTGCTGTATTAACACTATACCAAGTAAGACTTTTATCGGCACTAGGGTTTATAAAAAGCTATCTTGGATTCATAATGAAAAAAGATCTTATAAAAATCTATTAAAAAATAGACATAATATATTCTTAATATAGCATCTTTGTGATTAAAATGCACAATTTTCTTTTGCTTGTTTTAAATTCTATAATACTTTTGTACTCGCTAATTTGGCACTGTTATATATATAGTATATATGAATTTTTAAAAGCAAAACTTGGGGTACAAAAATGTCTTTTAAGTTAGTGAAAATACCACATCTTTTAAATAGAAAAATTTGGTGGAATGTTTTAACTGTGGTATTCTGAACTGTCGCTGCCATACCATTAAGCTGGTATGAGAGTATAAGAGTCAACAGTACTGAATACAAAAAATCAGTATCCAGAAAATCTTTCCATTCAGTATTCATTCTATATAGCGATGCTAAATCCCAAATTCCATCCATTGGGTGTTAGTTCCAAATTAAGATAGTGTCATATTTTGCCCACCTAATTACTAATTTTATAACTTTAAACCTTTAAATGTTTTGTAATTTTTATAATTTCCCTTTAAGAATGAATCAATCAAAATTATAAATATTTGACGGGTTTGTATTCTAAAAATGATGCATAGAAGCATTGTGAATGAAAAAAATTTTTTTATTAATTAATAAATTCTTTACAAAAAGAAAAATTTAATCTGATGAGATTCGTAAGCCCGAATGTTTTAAATAAAGTCATTAAATTTGTTTTAATATCGATATATTTGCAAAGTTTGTAAGACTAAAATTCAGCGTTGCATATTTATTTCTAAATTATAGGCCACTATAACATGCCTTATGATACTCAAATAGCTTTTCTATCACGATGAAATGTACGAACAATGTGTGCAGGCTGCACTAATGAAGATGATTTAGAAAGCAGCATACTGAGTATGATGGAGATCATATTTTTACTCTTCAATTCTTGAAAGCCGGAAGAAAAGTGATGATAAACTACACACCCATAACCGTATCGGTAGTGGGAAAATTGGACAATAGGGATTTTTGGGGAAAAAACAAAAACAAAATAAAGGATGGGGCATATCCAGTGAAATTTTTCATTTTCATCCGAAAGAAGTAGTTGTTTGTGTGGAGTTGGTTTTCTGTAGGGAGATGTTGGGGAATTTTCTTGTTTAGTCCTGTGAGAATTCCCTTTCTCTGAGAAACAGATATATGCTTTTTGTGAGATATGTCCTTGAATTTCAAGATACGAAAGTAAACTGCTTTTGATGCCGGGCTTTTGTTTTTTCAATCTGCACTTCGGTGGGGATAAAAGTTGTAAAAGAAAAAATGCTTTATTCTCGACTATCTTCTCGGGTAAGATTGTTTCGTTTCTGTTAAATGTTCGTTCAAAATAGTTTGGAAAGAATGTTTTAAGTGAATTAAAAATGCTTTTTTCAATTAGTTTATTGTTTTAAAGATATTTTTGAATATTTCTTATGAAATTGATACAGACCATATAATACTATTATTACTATAAAAAAATTTCTTAAAATTTATTCTTTAGATACTACATTAAATAAAAAATAAATAAATAATAAGTTAAATAAATATATTACACAATTTATGTGGTTTTATTTAAATATTACAATAGTTGGTTTCAGCGTGTTTTACATGAATATGTTGATGATTTGATGACTCTTCAGTCAGACCAGACAATACATATAAAGACAGTATTTTCGGTTTATCGCACATTTTTTCCAATTACTCGGACTCAATTAAAGGGTTTTCCAGCCTACTGATTTATCGTTTCCATCCCAGAAAAGAAAGGCATTATATGTAATGTCGCCTTATATATTAAAAGTTAACTAAAAATTAGCTAAAAATGAGAACAAGCTAAGAAAGTTTATATAATATTAAATATTAATGAACAAGCTAACGTTTTGACGAAAATTATATCAACTTCAAAACCTTTATTAAATTTTGTATTCCAAATTATAAATCTTCAAAACTATTTCAAAATATTTATTGATTTTTAGAAGAAATTACAATGCCGTAAATAATTCTAAAATTTTTATGAATTAAAAAAAGAAAAATTAAAACGCAATGTAATAAAATTTATAAACATCAAAAATCATGAAAATTTATTCTTTTTAAATTCATTTGAAAACGTTGCATAAAAATTTTAAAGAGTTATAATTCTATAAAAAAAAGGTCTACTTTATCCGAACAAGACTAAACCATTTTTGTTATACGTTTTGACGAAAAGTTTTGATTCAGAACTGTCAATTTAAAATACTAATGTTCTTATTTTAATGGTTTTTTTGATGTTTGTTAGTGAAATTCATAATCCATATGTTAAAAATATAACAAATTGTATTTCTAAAAACTAACATATTTAGGGATTCAAGTATAGTCTACGGACATCATTACCTGTGTCATAATCCAAATTTAAGGTTGTAAGGCCATTAAGATTTGCATCAAAACCATTCACCCTACAGCGATGTAATTAAACATGATAAGCATGATATACATTAATGAATGCGCTTTATTTCATACATATACTGCAGAATAATGTAAATTTACTCGTATCCTTTCATTTGAAAATTAATATTGTTCTGGATTCAAATAATGTCATTGGATAAGAACCACGTTGTTTTTCATATACGCAACATGATTCAAAGGTAATAGAACAAACTTTGAGTGGTACTACTTACTCAGGTATATATTTTTGCATAAGAATATGTGGCCGGAAGTGACGAGTTGAGGAACAAATACACTTTCGAACAAATTTTTTCGTAACATCTAGGCACAATGCTGTAACACATACACGTCACATGACGAGTTTCAAGTCCTCTGGCTGGAAACCCCAATGTGTACTCTATTTTATTCGTTCTTCATGTTTGCAATTTTATTTTCATTTACGAGACTCTCAATGCCCGACAATCTGTTAAGGTCGCAACCGTGTGCCAAATGCTTGTATATTTGGAAGTGTTCGCCAATCACTCTTTCGACACTACCAAATATGCAATAATCTTGATTGTTTCAATTTTGAGTATTTATTATAAGTAAGTAAGTAAATGTTGTAAGTAAACAATGTTTTTCTCTCCATGTCTCATTTTTCTGTCGTGCTTCAACTTATCACTTCTGGCCATATATCCCTATACAAAAAATATTTTTTAGTAATCTGTACCACACTTCAAAGTTCGTCCCATGATCGTTGAATCACCCTATCTTAAAATTTGACGTAGGGCAATTCTTAGGTCCTTGCATCAAAAACAAAGATCAGAAAAACAAGTATATTAAAAGGTACAGTACGATGTCCATTAAGACAGTATTTCTCTATTTTATCCACATACTCCAAAACAAACCACATTTAATCGCATCCACTCTGCTGAAAATGAAAGCGAGTTCTTGGAACGAAAATGTCTTTAGGAGAACAACATCTGTGCTGAAGTCATTCCATATCTGTAATTGATGTCCCTGACTTGAGGCAAACAATGCGTTCGGCAGCTCAAATAGTAAATGGACGTAACAGACAACATTATTATTAACGATATCAAGCTCTGTTAATTGCTTGTGGGATCAAAAAGCTGATGAGAAGCATGAGACATTAACTAAAAGATATGCAAGGGCATTAAGAGCGTGTCAAGTTCCGGTCACTTTGGTCATTGTTGATTCAAGATTTTGCGAAATTGTGCCATTTAATGCTTTCACTGGGATATACTGGCCATAAAATTCGAATGGGGTGATAATAAAATGGATCTGAAATTAGTTGTATAAATTCATCGTTATTTGTAAATAATACGTGTTTTAATTCATCAGTGCTTAAGTGGTCGATGCTATTATTATTTTCAGCAAAATTTTGAAATTGTATGAATAATAGATTTTGCATTAAATAAAATTTTAATCTAATGAACTATGTAATATTACTATATAATGAGATGTTTTTAATGCAAAAAAAGGTTAATCAATGAAAGTTAGATATACAAAATGTAACAAAATATGTGGATAAAATAAATTTTAATTGAAAATATTTTAAATTAAACTGAATTCAGTTGACAGTTGCATTATCATCTCTGGTTGAAGAATTTTTATTAATATTTTTCTGCATTATGTATAAAAAAAAAAAACATGTAAGAAAATCCTTGAATTAAATCCTTGAAAACATGTAAGAAAATCTGAATAATTAATTTTGATCTGTAATACTTTAAATAAATATAAATTACCATGTTAAATTAGTTATTTTCAGTGGAAACTTAAATATTGCATTAACTTTTAAAATAAATTAATTAATAAAATGATTTTTAATTACTTTTTAATGCAAGTATTTAAAAAAAAATTGAGAAATGTCAATAGTTAAACCATCGTATTTTTATGCAGCGCAGTCGTCCATTTCAAAAACAAATATATATATATATATTAAAAATAAATTCATTTAGAGTTTTGATCATAAATGTTTCTGAATGATGTTTTACTGTCACCTTTGGGTATGGGGTTCTTCATAAAAGCTTTTATTTTTATACAATTTATTGTGACTCGCACACTTAGATTCTATTTGAAGAATATAACATTTGCCCAGTGACAGCTTACATTAATTACAAGTAAAACTTAATATTTGAGCACATATTTTTTATATCATGATTTTAACTTCCAACCGAATCTACTGATTGCTCCACTCTACTAATGAGTATTGCCCTCTCCACCCCCTAGAAAAAGGCATCACAATAGCGCCATCTCTCGAAATTCTCGAAAATTATCCGAAAGGGGTTTTCAGCAATTGTATATTTCATATTTTATATATACGTAAACACACACACACACATATATGTATATATACATATATATATATATATATATATATATATATAAACCCAGCAGCTGCTGCAATGTGTAGGCGAGGGTCATGTGGTTTTAGCACATGAATACAAGTTATGAGTTTTAATTTTTATTTACATAAGTATAATTGGAGACCCAGCTCAGGGTGTGCCGGTCGAAAAACTGTACATTAGAATTCTACGGTAGTTGTAAGACGTCAGTCACAGCGAATGAAACAACAAATAAATCATTAAAACTGTTTTCAGTATACTGCAGAGCGTGGGAATGAAGAATCAGAGAGTGATCATAAACAGAAATGTCAAAACAGTGATTAATTATAGAAAGAAAAGAAGTGATGTTATGACAAAAGTGATAGTAAAAGGTAAACAGATAGCAGTGCAATAACTTAATCTGTTAATTGTGTTGAGAAACAGGAAAAACAAAGCGAGTTTTTTGACACAAATATATAGATATATATTATATGGTTGTGTGTGTATATTTATATTTACAGTACCATATCGCAATACTTTATAAGCATTTTTAAAGGATTTTTGAATTATAAGTAATGAGGAATACGCGTCTGCAAATGATGATCAAATGCAAATTTTTAAAATTTTAAAATTTTATTTAATAAATTAAAAGCAATTATTTTAACATAATTTATTATCAATTGTTTAAAAATAATATATTATGATAATAAATCTTTTCAAATTATATTAAGTGTTTGTAATGAATAAGTATTTCCCAAAAATAACTTTTTATCAAACGTATTAAAATTAATGGCTTTAATTCTATAAAATCAAGATTTTACTGAGGAATTATAATTTTATGTAATATTAGTGCCAATGTCAATTTTGCTCTTATATAAATTTACTAAAACTTCATTATTTTTCAAAATATTTTTTTTTATATTTTCTTTCAAAAGGAAACTTTTTCTAACTAGTTCTGTTTCATGATAACACAAATAGATTTTGACAGTGAAAACATTTTACTTCTTCTATCATATAACTCTTCCTCAAATATCATTCTCTTGCAGACAAATCAATATGGATCCTTGTCTAACATGGACTTAAGACTCTAATGCTTTTAAGCGGTAATCTTCAGATTGAAAAGTAAACTTCTGTAATAAATGATAATGATAAACTCAGACATCAAGCCAGAGAGAAGGAGTAATTTTTCCTTTATAGTTTTTCTATGTTTCAAACATGATAAACTCTCACATTCGGAAGATCAATCACAACGAATCAATCTGGATATTGGAAGTTTGACGTTCGGGCGAAACGCCGAGTGATCTAAATGCCCTGCCTGCTGAAGTTTCACTGCTTTATTTGTTTTGAAAATCAATAAGTCTATCTTAACCCAAAGGCCTTTACGATATTCGATCCGAGAAAGTTTAAGTTATTTTTAAATTTTCTAATTTAACTTTAAAGTTAAAGATTTATGTCACATATTCAATGCTGTATTCAGTACCATGATTTTTTTTTTTTTTTAAAATTTATTTTTATTTCGGTTAATATTTATGGGTATTAAAAATGAATGCTCTGGAATATAAGTGAAAATAATTGTATTTTAAATAAAGATAGGAAAAAAAAATTTGAGCATGTTACAGAAGAAATATCAATGTGGGTTTTTTTTTTTTTTTTTTATTTTATAAATGTGACTCCCCTCGATCAAACACTCATCATTCAAGTAGTAGTCGATAGCCGATATTGTGGTACATGTTCACTATCATTATTTTTTTCCAAGAATGTTTAAGTTATTTTTAAACTTTCCGCTTTAAAGTTAGAGATTTCAGAAATTTATGTCACATATTCAGTACTGTATTTAGTACCACGATTTTTTTATTTTAAAATTTATTTTTATTTCCATTAATATTTGTTTCTATTAAAAATGATTGTTTTGAATATAAGTGAAAATAATTGTATTTTAAACAATGATAGGAAGAAATATTACAGCATAATACAGAAGGAATATCAATATTTTTTTCCATATTTTACAAATGGCCTTGCCACCCCCTGACACCCCTTGATCAAACGCACATCATTCAAGTGGTAATCTAAATCATAGCAAATATTGAGGAATATTTCATTATCACTTTTTTTTTTTACTTTAATTTATTTAAAAAAAGAAGGATTAACACAATTAAATTAAAAAGAAATACTTTTAATTATGAAAGGTTTTTTTTTTTTTTTTTTTAATAGTCCTGAATACTGGGTTGAAAATTGGGATAAAATAAATTTAAAAAAAAAAGTACTACGCCCATTCACCACAACGACTGGCTTCTCTCTCTACGGTCATTTTGTGCACACTTTAGGCTAATCTGACTGGGACCTACAGCTTAGCGTGTATTCTCCTGCCACCACCAGGGTTAGAACCTGAAGCACCAAAGGCCAGAGCACTAGCCAATCAGACCGCTGACTGGCATGTAATGGATGGTTCTAAGATTTGGACTTTGAAGTGGACGGAAGACTTTTCATTTTTCTGTATCATGAAGGAGACTCATAATCTATGCAATTGCAGCAGTACATTTTCTATAAATACCTTCAATTATTTACTGTAGTTGGAGTAGGAGACGAAAAGACATAAGCTTGACATATTCTTATGAGAGAATTTGCAGTGTATAATGTTTTGGTGAATAGAGAACTGTTTATGTCTAGGGGACCAGGGAAATTATACAAAGCAATTATAAAAGGACTAAAAATATATTTATTGTTTCCTTTTGTTTAATAATGAATATTATTTTCCTCTTATTGTCATTTGTAATTAGGCAAAACCTTTTGAATCTCATTGTATTTGCATTTAAATATAATTCTGAAATAACTGGTAAATTCTTATCTTTAAGAATAAATCGAAATTTGTTATTCTAATATGCATTACTTGTTTCCAATGAACATTAAAAATAATTGCAGATAATTATGTGCCTCTGAAATAACTTTTGCAGGATCCTGTTTCTCAGGAAATAAAATGATCTTCTTCATTGGTGCAACATCACAATGATGGGCCAAGGCCGTTTGTCTACTGGCAGATAATAAAGAGATTTTAATATACATATAATTCAGTCAGTTTTGCTGTAAGGTTCTTATGTCCTTTATAAGCAATGTATAAAAATATTTTTCATAATTTTATCCATATGACGAACAAATAGTTAACAATTTTTATATTTTGCATTTTTTTAGAAATGCATTTAGGGGGATAAATTATTCCTAACAAAATTCTATCACAATTGAAACAATTTTGTAGCAATTTTTGTGATTAAGGATAGAGATTTATCACTTTAAATGTTATTGATTTTTTTAATAATTATAGCCATAGTTTTATGATTCGTTATTATAATTTGATACAGTTGTTTATATACTCCAGGAAATTTTATTGTTGCCATTCGCTACTTAATAAATACATGCAGTTTTAATAAAATAATAAATTTAATATTACTATACTTTTTTTTTTTCAAATGCAGCTGCCAGTGATCTTTTTATGCCATAGGTCTGCACCGACGTTACTCACTTTGCGCTACCCAGGCGGCGCGTGTAATTTGAAGACAAAGCCATGGACGCGGAGTAACAATGCCTCCGCAACGCTCTACGATCTGGGACCTACGGTTTGAGGTGGATTCCGAACCGCTACAAATACCCATGGCACCGCTGGGATTCCAACCCGATAGCTGTAGTACCGAGCGCCACAGCACTAGCCACTCGGCCATCAGGCCCCTAATATTACTATATAATAGTTATAATTTAATATTGTATAATATGTATATATATGATAGTTCTATTTACTCTTTAATAATATTATTATGCTAAATTATTCATTAAATTAAATATTAAATATATTTTCTATAACTGAATTCAAAATTAAAAGAAATATAAGATATTTTTGCAAATATTATATGATTATAATTAATACTTATAATAAAATTATTAAATAAAATTTAGCAAAATAAACACTAAGTTGCCAGCTAATAAAAAAAAACCATACCATATATTTTCTTATTTTATCTTACAATCACCAACCACTAAAACCCTACTATTCCAAACAGCACTGTCCAACATTTCCGTAGGACTATTTCCATGCTCGCTCCAATTGCCTTTGCTCCAGAGTTGGGGAAATATATATGATATGCCACATTGAAGGATTTTGACTTTAACAAAATGTCGCGTCCGGCTTCAATGGGCTCAGTATATCAGAGTCCCGGATTTTCGAGACAGGTACCGGTAACAAAAGACATACGTGGTCCGGCAGCACTAAGGGAGATTGGTGGCCGGACGAGCTACGTTGTTTGGGCAAGGATAAACGAAACGATTTGTCTTGCGGCGGTGGTTAAATCACTTTGTGCGTTTGAAGGAGTTGCGACGCCTTCGGTGTTTTTATTGCGTCCGGCCTCTAATAAGGAAATTCCGATGGAAGGAATTTGGAATTGATGCATGCCTGATGCCATCCCCCTGTCTTTTCTTGGAGAAGAGTTACGTGAATAGAGAAAAAAATTGTGTCGAAGCTGTTGGAAAATAAGAAAGTGTGTTGCGTATAAGACTAAAATTAACCGATGTAGGCAAGAAGACATACAAAGTAACATAACATAAAAAGACTTAAGACATTTTAAACTTAATACATAAAACTTGTTTAAAGGAATTTTAAAAGCTGGAACATTTTTTTTTACGAACAAAAACATTTACATATTGGAGGATATTCTGGAAAATAAGTTGCATTTAATGTGATTATAATTCCCTGTATTATTAGAGAGTTTTTGCTTCCGTACGTTAGTTACCGTAGGACGTCCGTTAGCTTTTTCTCCCTAGCGCGCATGCTCATAGGAAACATTATTACAGATGCGCATGCGCAGTTTCCTATGAGCATGCGCGCTAGGGAGAAAAAGCTAACGGACGTCCTACTGTAACTAACGTCTAAAAAAACTCTATTATCGCATAAAAAACCCTACATGCACAATGCACATGTAGTTATTTTCTATTATAATACATTCAGATATGCATTATAAAAGAAAATAAATAGTGGTTAGAAATGTATATAGTTAGTGTACTATATGTGTTATTAACCATATTTATTGTCTGAGTTACCATTTTTATAGTACGGAATGGTGGTTTCTCTGCAATAACTATAGTAAATGATTGGCAAATAATTAAGGACATGGGTTGAGATATATTTGGTAGTAAGTGATTGGTGAAATTGAATTTAAAGAATTCATGTCATTGGGTGAAATAAGCCCCAATTTTAATTAGATTATAGTGTGTTACTTTTATGAATTACATGATAGCACATATGACAGATATGCATTAATATTAATATTGATAGTATTCGTACTTTAATTAATTTTTTAAAAATTTCTTTTAAAGTTTATGTATATATAGGCTATATACGATTGTAAAAATGCTTCCTCCTACACACTGGCAAGAGTGTGGCATTCAGATGAAATGGTCAGCAGGACTCTCACCCGTTAACGAAGTACAGCAAACCTATGTGCTCTCGCTGAGAACCCTTTAGTTGGACTACTGTCTCTCACACCGAGAGGAAGTATATTAAGTGCAATCCTGGGTATTAGTTGGCCTACAGAATCTCACCCACAGAGAAAGTATATTTAGCGCATCCAGCACGCAGCTGAGCATCGTTTTTCGACTTAGAAGTGGAATCCTTCCACGGATCTATAATTATAGGTTTTTAAATGTGTTAAAATTATATGTCTCTAATTGCATATGTATGGGGTTTTTGGATGTATAAATAAAGCTGGGATTTCTCCAAACTGTTCCTCAAGTATCTCAACCCAACCATACCCAGTTACAATCTGCTTGACCAACTTCACATTACACATTTTAATACTCCTATTATTTATCAAATAAATGCAATGGAATTACTGAATTCTTAAATAATAAACAAACATCCGCTAAAAATAAAATAGTTTAAGACACAAAACTACGGATTATTAAAATTGCTTGCCCAACGCGAGGAAACTGTCTAACTGTCTATTCATGTAACTTCACATAATTTATAATTATCTGATTATAAATTATGTGAAGTTATGAATAGACAGTTATAGACTACGTTAAAATTACTAAATATATTACTGAAAATAATATATGTTAAAAATTCAGTGAACTAATTTCTTTTTAAAGCGGAGTTAAATAATATTTTTTTTGTAGTTTTTCTGATAGTTATATATTAAGCTACAAGTCCTTTGGTGAAGTTTTAATTCACTTATAAAGAAATATAATATAATACAATTGATGAATTTTTTATTGAATATAATGCAATAATGAAATAAGATGGACATTTTTTAAAAAAAAGGCGTTGATTGTAACGATCGACTTTTTTTTAAAGTCACTCATTATAACTCAATTAAATCATTAAATTAAATTTATAGACATCAATTAAAGTTTTGCTTTTTTTTTCTTCTAATGCAGCTGGCAAATAGACCGTGATCTTTCGCTATAAAGGCTGCACCGATTAAAGTGGATCAATTAAATTGGAATAATGCATTTGTTATCATGTACAGCATAGACATTATAGACATGTATAGATGTTATAGACACATATTTGTGATTTAAGTTATTTATTTAACGTTAAATCATTCTCTAACGGTTCATAAGGAGGTTTTTAGATCTTTAATTAATAAATAAATATAATTTTTAATTAGAACTACTTCCCAATAATTCATTCTTAAATTAAACTTCTACTTCCACATTTTATATTTTTTTATTTGAATTTGACTTAAAGACATTTCTGAAATTTCTACAAGTGATATTTCTTCAAAGTATTCTAATTCTAGAATGTCCCTGGAGAATGGAAGATGAGTAAACATCAAGAGCAATTAGCCGCTGCAATTATATTTAATTGGTACAAATTGCGTAACTCCGGTTAATAATTGATTATTATTGATTGCTATTTAAACTAATTGGCTCATTCCACGATATCTTTTATTTGGTCCGAAGACCTGTAAGCAGCATTATTAGATTTTGCAGTAATTGATGTCTGAAATCTCTATGGTAATCATCAGTTTCTTGATTGTTATAAAGATTCAATTAATTTTCAAAGAAATAGTAATTGACTGATATATATTAAAGTTGAAGTTTTTTAGAAAATTTTTGCTCTTGAATAAATTGCATGAAAGAAAATCAAAATATGCCTGAGGCATTCAATTTCACCATCTATTAAAGGATCATTTAGTTCTTTGATTACATTACGATAGCATCGTTAATAATTTTCGTATTTTGATACAAAATGGAGACAAGCCAATCAAATTTTATAAAAGATTGAAATTGGAGCCAATGGAGACTATATCTAATTTATGCGTGTCACACTCTTTGGAGTTTATGATTTTTAATAACAAATACTTTTCTCGACATTGTAGCATAATTAATGGGACAAAACTAATATTCATTCAACAAAGTATTAAACTTATTTATAATTTAATGCTTATTATGAGATTTCATTCGTTAAAATATTTCTGCAAGTGTCATTTTTGCAACATTTATGCCTGAATATTTTTAAAAGATTTTTTTTCTAAAATTTAGTGTTCTAAATAATTATTATTCTATCAAAAGTAGTTAAATAAATAACATGTATAAAAATTTTCTATAAAGGTAAATTTTACTTTTATTTGATTGCACTATTAAAAATTAAAAAATCAATAGAGCTTTAAATTTTGTATTACTTGAAATTAAAAGAGTATCCCTGCAGTATTGTTGAAATACGTCTTTATTATGCAATAAAATATGTTGTCAACCACTAGGTGTTTATAGATATTTTTAAAAAATGACAAATATCCTTTTGTAATTAAAATTATTCCACACAAATTATCAATCGAAAGAGTTTATTCGACTAGAATGAATACATTTAAAACAGGATATTCATTTTCTCTTTAACTGTGCTGTGTCGATATATCGTACAGAGTTAAATTTATTATATAAATTAAATTTTTAAATTGATACATCAGATATTTTTGTCTAGATTCGTATAAATTTGTATTGCGTTTTAGTTTATATTTATTTATAAAAATAAATTAAATGACCAATATATATATTTGTCACTAGAAAATGTATTAAAAATATCTTCGAACAAGTCAGTCTGTGTGGTCTGCATCACAAAAGATGTAAAGGCATAATTCAATAGGTTCCTTTGGGATCTTTTTTTTAGACCCAATTATATAATTAGTATTTCTCTCTCCAGTACCCCTTTATTAATAAAATATTTTGTCATAATTGTTGCCGCTTTAAAAATATGAATCGTCAAGACTGATTAAAAACGTAACAGCCTTAAAATGTACCTTTACAGCACAGATATAAAAGATCAAATAATAATTATTTTTATAATTAAATACATGTTATACTAATAAAAACGACATAAGGCAATATGTATTTAATACTGCAAGAAATTATAACTTTGAAACATTATTTCTTAATCTCGACTCAACGAAATAATAAAGAAAAAAATTAACCCATTAAACATACAACAACAGGCAATACCTTGTAATACAACAAGTGAAAAAACTATATATATACACCTGGATTCCTTGAATACGTATATATATAACGTACATCTCAAAACAATTTAAGCAAAAACTGGTTTTGTCGTAAGAAAGTTATATTAAAATATGTCAGAATAAAACCTTTAAAGCTTATGCCTTATAAATTTCTAAAAAGTAATTCTTGTTCGTGGAACAACGTCAATACAATTTTAAACTGAAATATCTGAAAATTAAATTTTTGGAAAGAAATAGATGCGAGCAATATTAAAGTCTGTTGCGAACAATATTAACTTTGACGTATGCGTTTCAAAACTCAATCATAACTATAATTTCATGCGGAAATGTTCTCTCTAACAACAAAATTTTTGTGTAATTACTGTATATTTTTAATGATCCGATTATCAATTGAATCTTTTTCAATTGTGTTTATCAACTTAAAAATTTAAATTGATTTATTTGAGGCGAAAAATAAAATGTTTAATTATAAATATTTATTACTTAAAAAAAAAAGATAAAATAAAAATATGAAAATAGGGCTTATTATCAATTTAATAAACTTGTAATAAGTAAGAAAATGTTTAATTGGCATTAAAAATTAGAGTTTAGTATTCCTTTATTTAAAGTGATGTCACATTTTTGACTTATTTAATTTTATTTCGTCAAAGAATGATATATGGAAAATCATGTCTTTAAGATTTATATATATATATATATATGCTATAAATTTGGAATCGTAATTATTTGAGCTTGTAGTGTTTAATTTCACAGAGCTAAATTAATATATAGATTTATTTTCTTTATTTTTAATACCCTAAACAAGTACAGAAGTTTCACTGTAAGACAGAAAATACCAGTAACAGTGAATATTTTAAAAATTAAACTTTTAAATTCATTTTATTGAAAATATTCTGACGAAAAGGAAACTAGCATTTTGTTTCTATTTCTTGTTTAAACATTTTCACAAAAATAAATATATACAGTTGAAGAATATTTAACACTATGAAGGTCAAAAAGAAAAATATTTCATTAATGCATGAAAGTACAGATTTCATGTAAATGTAAAACACACCTCCCCCTCTTAAAAACAATGAAGGTATTTAAATTCGTATGTGAGTGAAACTGAAAAAAAAAATCAAGAAATTCAACATTCAATATATTTTCATAAAAGTTGCCACTAAGTGAAAAGAAACTTTCGGGCAAAATATATTTTTAAGTACATACATCACGGTACTTAGATCATCATTTCCTTTTTTTTTATTCAAAAAGTGAAATTCAAATTTAGAAACTAATTACGTATGCATAAAACCATTCGAACAGCTGAGCAAAAGAGTTATAAATTCTTCGGATCTTTTTTGATATTATGCAGAGAATTCTAATTTAATGATTTTAACAGAAGTCGTCGCAGCTATCATCGTGAGATCTCTTCAGGCATTTCGAATGGATTTTTCCAAAAATCTTTGCAGAAAGATACAGTCTTTAGCTTCGAACTTTAATCAAAAAGCTTTAAGAAACACGACGCTCTCCATGCAGAGCCAAAAGAGTAAAAAATTGGGACATTAAAATGCAAATATAGCTTCCAAGACGTTTGGCAACGACCTCATCAAAACCATCAGACGATTTTCTTTTCTCGTTCCAAAGTCTTCGCAGAGGAATTAAAAACGTTAAAGAAGCATATATCTACAGCACCAACCCCTTTTCTCACGGCTTCTGTATTCAAGAAAAAGGAAAATAATTTCAAAAAGAAACGACTTCAAAAATTCTTTTTCTCGTGATTTATTTTATTACGATGATGCATTTATGTGGTAGTTTCTTGCAAGTAATTTTTAAACGACTTTTGCTGTGAAATAGGGACATTAGCATTGAAATGAAATGAGATGAGGTATTGCGTTATTAAGAGATTTTTTTTTTTACAAGCGCCATTGTACTTTTGAAAACAATTTTACTCGAGAGTTTTTTTTTTTTGTGATTTTGATTTATTTATTTTTTTAACCCAGAGGCGTTATTCTTAAAAATGCATACTTAAAATTTGTTTATTTCCTCCATCATGTCATCATAAAAATACATGCTTTTTTTTTTATTTTTACTCTTCATAACGTATGTGTTTATAAATAGAGTACCATATTTAGAAATTATTCTGTTTCATAAAAAAGAAGACAAGATGTTTGTCATTTAGGAGTTATGAGGAAACAATACGATTAAGTTTAATATGCTTTAATAATTTTACATTGCAATGTCTTACAATTTGTGCTTTGTCTTAATTTTTGTATTGTTCAACTCATCTTTCTGACCCTACTTCCTAGTTTCCTCTCATAATCCTATTCTTCATTTAAACGTTGGTGATTGCTCTTTTAAGATTGTTATATTGCACCAAATATCACAATGAAATACCACGAAATGACTTCTAACGATGGCTCAAAAAAGCTCTCTGTCTAAACGATGAATGGAACATCAGGGCTATTTAATATATTGAATATTTTCTGGAACTGAAAAAGTATAAATTATTGTAAAACTAAGAAGTAAATGATTGATGAAAATTTCAAAAATTAAACGTATTTTCTGTTAATTTGTCTGATGGTTCTCACACTCGTTTTCTGATCTATTACTGTATGATCCAAAATTCGATATAAACCATGAATTTATAAATAGCGTTTTAATAATTGACAACCCTCTGGCGTTCAGTACCACAGTCATCGTGTTCAAATCCCGTCTTTGCCCATGGGTGTTGTAGTGGTTCGAAATCCACTTTAAGCCGTAGGTTCCGTTCCTAATAGGATCGTAGAGCGCTGCGGGGGCATTGTTACTCCGCGTCCTTGGCTTACTATCAAGTTACACGCGCCCCCTTGGTAATGCAAAGTGAGTAACATCGGTGCAGCCCTTATAGGCATCCAAAGACGTCCATGTCTGTTTGCCAGCTGCATTGGAAAAATTAATTGACAACCAACACTTACAATTACAGATGTATATAGTCCAAGTCATGTTCTACAAATGAAATACTGTTTACTTAAATTAACCTGACGCATTTTGACACCAATCAGACTAGTACAATGTCTTAGTGTTATTATATACTTTCAAGTCGTGATCATTTATGAATTTAAATTGAAGAAGCGTGGTTGAATATTTTAGTTGATGCCTTTTGAACAATTACTACCACACCACATCACATCCCATATATATGCTTAAGCTGGGATTGAGCTCAGGGAAACTGTAGGTTAGAAAGTCTCACCATCGCATATGACGATATGTTTGACAGTGCGTGTATTTACATTTTGAGCATAACATTTAATTTTCTTCACAATGATTAGGCATGTTCCATATAAAACCCAAGTTTGTCGGATAATTTTTTCAACTATTTCTGAAAGATTCGAGTCATTGTTGCTTAAATTTTCTGCAATTGCCTCTAGCACTTAGAGGATTGTCTTCACAGCACCAGCTTCTCAATATCTCCACTAAACTTCATATAGTAATCTTAGTTGGTTTATATCCAGTAGGGAATTTCTTTCTAAAATGAATGTGAATATTTTGAATATGAAGATTTTTAATTAATATTGGACGCTGGTATTCCTTGTCATTGCCCAATATTGGCCGCAATGACAGGCCGAAAAAATGGAGTCATTTTATACTAGCATTAGCAGAATTTGTTTATTGATATGATATGAAGATTTTTAATTAATATGAAGATTTTTTAATTAATATGAAGATTTTTAATTAATGTTGGACGCTGGTATTCCTTGTCATTGCTCAATATTGGCCACTATGACAGGTCGCGAAAATGGCGTCATTTTATAGTAGCATTAGCAGAATTTGTCTGTTGTTCACCTATACAATTAAACCCTTACCTGAATATAACTTGTTTAATTGAACTTATACGTTTAACATATTACCGCAGACCACGTCACATCACTAAGTATAGGTAAAGTTAAAATGTCTATTTTATAATTGGATATGATTTCCCTAAAGAAATGCTGACATGCTTTTCGCCGTCATCGCATGTCAGCATTTCTGTGAGGAATTTAAAGGATTCAGCAAAATTAACGGTTTAAATTGGGAAAGCGTGGAAGAATGTTTTCACTGTGGTCTTCTGAACTATAACTGTCATATCATTAAGCTGGGTTAAAACAAAAGAAATTAGTAGTCTAGAAAGTTTTTCACCATATGGCTGACGACTGTTAGATCCCAAATTCCATTCCTCTGGTGTTGGTTGCAAATTAAGGTAGTGACATATTATCCCACTTAAATACTGTTTAGCGGCCTGAAGCAGTAAGTCCCGGTCTAATATCACTGTAGAGCGTTGGGAGTAGGGCTGACAATCCTACCCCGTTAAAAGGAAACATCTCCCGTCTCAAAATCTGTCAGTATTTAGATGGTCTTGGTCCACCCTAGGGCTGTTGCTTTCAATGAAGTATAAAAAGAAATACTGTTCCGCATATAACTTTAAAACTTTTATAACTTTTATCCTTTAAGCGTTTTAACTTATACTTAAATACTGTTTACTTATATACTGTAACTTATACTTAAATACTTTTATACTTAAATACTGTTTATCGGCCTGATGGCCGGGTGACTAGTGCGTTGGAGCTCGCTGCTACAGGTTACTATCTACTTTAAGCAGTAAGTCCCGGTCTAATATCCCTGTAGAGCAGGGGTCACCAAACTTTTCAGCCTTAGGGCCATACTGTTTACTCCAGTAAGTACCAAGGGCTAAAATCGTTTTAATTTTTCTGCCATTATCTATAATTTCTAGACTAGTCGCCGAGTACGCACTCTGAGTGAGAAGGTTTATGTTCGATTCAGGATATATACATTCCAAACATCGATATACATACATATGCGATACTCTTTTACCCCAACATAACTGCCGAGGGTTGACCGCGGGATGTTCACTAGATTATAATGTTAGTGGGATTCATTTCAATTACTTGTTAGTTGTTATGCTTAAGTTAAATTTTCTGCGTATTATGCTTGTCATGAAGCTTTACCTAGCAAGTCAACAAAACCGAGTTTGTCATTATGTGTCTTTTATCCAACATATTGCAGCAACAATAAGCTATTCGCTATCGCGGGCCGGATTGATGACACTGGCGGGCCGGTTTTGGCCCGCGGGCTTTAGTTTGGACACCCCTGCTGTAGAGCGTTGGGAGTAGGGCTGACAATCCTACCCCGTTAAAGGAAACATCTCCCCGTGTCGAAATCTGTCAGTATTTAGATAGGGCTGTTGCGTCAATGCAGTATAAAAAGAAACGTCGGCATATAACTTTAAAAACTTTTATAACTTTAATCCTTTAAGCGTTTTATAACTTTAAAACATTTATATAATTTTTATAATTCCTCTTTAGAATATGAACTCGTCAAAACGATAATTTTTTGGCAGGTTCACATTCTAAACGTGATAAATACAAGCATTGTGCAGGAAATATTTTTTTTATATAAATTAATATATTTTATACAAAAGAAAACGATATTCTAATGAGATATGAAAGCCCGAATTTTTTTTATATAAATTGAATAATTTTGTTTTAATGCCGATATGTTTGCAAAGATTGAAGCTAAAATTCGATTGTTACATATTTATTTCTAAATTATAGGCCAACATAACTTGCTTTATGATACTCAAATAGCTTTTCTATGACGATGAAATGTACGAACAATATGTGCAGGCCGCACTAATGAAGATGATTTAGAAAGCAGCATACTGAGTATGATGGAGATCATATTTTTACTCTCCAATTCTTGAAAGCCGGAAGAAAAGTGATGATAAACTACACACCCATAACCGTATCGGTAGTATATATATATATATATTGGGAAAATGGGACAATAGGGATTTTGGGGGGCGAAAACAAAAACAAAATAAAGGATGGGGCATAACCAGTGAAATTTTTCATTTTTCATCCGAAAGAAGTAGTTGTTTGTGTGGAGTTGGTTTTCTGTAGGGAGATGTTGGGGGAATTTTCTTGTTTAGTCCTGTGAGAATTCTCTTTCTCTGAGAAACAGATATATGCTTTTTGTGAGATATGTCCTTGAATTTCAAGATACGAAAGTAAACTGCTTTTGATGCCGGGCTTTTGTTTTTTCAATCTGCACTTCGGTGGGGATAAAAGTTGAAAAAGAAAAATGCTTTATTCTCGACTATCTTCTCGGGTAAGATTGTTTCGTTTCTGTTAAACTCCGTTCAAAAGTAGTTTGGGGAAAATATTTTTTTTTTTTAATTAGTTTATTTTTTAAGGATATATTTTTTTGAATATTTCTTACGAAAGTTGATGCATACCAAATATTATAATAAAGAATTTCCTAAAATTCATATTTGGAAAAATAAAAAATAAATTTACACAATTTATGTAATTTTAATAAAAATGTTACAGTAGTTGATTTAAACTGGTTTTATGTGTATTTGTTGATGATTTGATGCGACTTCAGTCAGACGAGGTATTAATTTGAAACATTATTATAATTAAATAATAATGTTTCATTATATAATTATATAATGAACCATTATTAATTAATAATAGTCATGCTTCAAATTAATGTCTGGTCTGACTCAATTGAAGGGATTTTCTAGCCTACTGAATATATCGTTTCCATTACTGGAAAATAAAGGTCTTGTATATAATGCGATTTATATATTAAAACACGCTTGAGTTTCGTTCCTCACTGGCAACGCACACCGCTAATGAGCATTGCAGCTGAGGTTCCATCCGCTGACAGTTTTTATAGACACTTTCAAAAACGAAGAGACTCGATGGCGTTTGTGATGTCCGGCATCTTGCCTCGTTAGCAGGGCTACCTCGTTGGAGTTTTACAGTTTTTTCCTATAAGATACGCAAATGCAGGTAGTTTCCCTAAAAAGTCCTCCCGAAAGGCACTGACCTCCTTCTTCAGCGTCACGGAGCTCAGTCAGACTTCTATGTACTGGTTCTCCATCATAACAGAAGCTGCCCTTCCCTCCTCCTTCCATGAGAACCCATGATTTCATGGACTAGATATTGCTGTCGAGCAAGTGGAATGAGAAACAACATATGTTAAACATTAAATTAAAAATTAGATAATTTATGTATTATTAAATATTTATGGAAAACTAAGAAAAATTATATCACTTTATAACCTTTATTAAATCTTTGTATTCCTAATTATATTGCTATATCACCATTATTACTGATTTTTTTAAACAATGACCAAATAATTATTTTTTTTTTATGTATTTTTAAAAAAATTCAAGTTGCTACATGATTTAGTTTTTATTTTTTTTTCAAAACCCTTTTGAATTTAAATTTAAATAAATTATATAACAAAAAATGTCTACTTTTGCGAAGAAATGTACATAACAAACTTTTGTTATACAATATAAAGTTTTGATTAAGAAATGTCAATCCTAATGTTCGTATAAGCTTTATAAACTTGTTAATAAAATGTACAAATATTGAATGAAATTTGCTTCAAAACTCGCATTATAAAATCGCATGTTTTCATTTGTCTTGACACTAATAATCAACAAATTTGATATACTTAGAAGAAATTTCGCTTTCTTCTGGAAATGAGGTATATGATGTATTTTTAATGATAATCTTCTGAAAGTGATGGAACTCTTCCAAATGATGAAATACTTATGGAAATGATGTATTTTTATAATAGAAAATGTGTTTGGATTTACAGGTTACAAAATTTGTTTTACTTTTTTAAAGAAAAAAATTAAAAAATGCAGTACAGTAAAATTTATAAACATTAAAAAGCATAAAATTTAAAATAATTCTGTTGCTACTCGTTCATATCCATATATTACAAAATGGTACCATCATAACATTGCGTAAAAATATTTTAAAGAGGTATAGCAAAATATCCATAAAAACAAAGCTGATTACTCCTAACTGCAGACTTTAAACTAAACCAGATAGATTCTGTTTAGTAGAAAGCAAAATTCTTTTCTTGGAACAAAATTAGATTTTGAAGAATAAAGTGCTTAGAGTTTAAAAATCTTTCATAAATTTTATTGCATTTTAATGGCTTTGATATAATTTTAAGCATAAATCTATTAAGAAGGAAAAACTACTAATTAATTATATCCGTATATAGACGCATAAAAAATATATATATAATATAAATATATAAAAATTAATATATATTTATGGATTCAAGTAAGACATCCATACCTATGACATAATCTATCTATGCAATAATCCAAATTTAAGGTTGTAAGATCATTAAGGCTTTTCATCAAAACAATTCACCACTACAGCGATGTTAAACATTACAACACGATATCCTTTATGACAATACTCCTCACACATATAAACACATATCACTATAAACACATATCTTTCATGCATATACCATGTCAGATATTGTTTCATATACTCAATTTCATATATCTCATAAATTCATATCTAAATGCTCAATCTCCTACCTATACTTCAAAATCATCTAAACTTACTCGTATCCTTTGATTTGAAAATTAATATGGATCAAATATTGTCATTGAATAACATCAGCAATTTTTTTATATATATACCGTGTTTCAAAGGTCATAAATTTATGGAATGGTACAACAGCTTACTAAAAAAATAGTCTTTATATAGGAATATGTGGTCTGAAATGACATGTTGAGAAACAAAATTTCTTGTAATAGGTAATGCAGCTAAGCACAATACACTAACTCATATACGTCGCTTCACAGGTTTGAAGACCTCTGGGTGGCAATTCCGGTGTTCACTATATTTCATTCTTTCTTTGTGTTTTCAATTGTGTTTTCATTTATGAGATTCCAGTTGTCGCTGCTCGACTATTTGTGGCGGCTGCAAGCGTGTCAGAAATACTTAGCATATTTATAACTGTTTTCGCCAATCACTCCATCGATTCAACCAAACATGCATTAATGTTGGTGGTATCATATTTGAGCATTTGTTGCAAGCATAGAATTTGGTAAATGATATTGTAAAAACAATGTTTTTTTTTTTTCATATTTGGTACTGTTCACCAATCGCTCTATCGATACTACCAAACATGCAATAATATTGGTGGTCTCAATTTTGGAGCATTTATTGTAAGCATCAATTTGAAATGATGTTGTAGATAAAAAATGTTTTTCTTTAATGTTTAATTTTTCCCTTCGTGCTTCAAAGCATCATTTCTGATAATTTCCTATACAATATATATATATATATTAGTAATCTGTACCTCACTTCAAAGTTTGTTCCATGACCGTTGAATCACCCTATATATCTTAAAATTTACTGTAGCTCAATCCTTAAGCTCCTCACGGCTGTTGCATCAAAAATAATGATAAGAAAAAAAAACGTTAAACGTTACACTATGATGTCCATTAAGACAGTATTTCAGTTTTATCCACATACCCAAAACAAACCACATTTAATCGCATCCACTCTGCTGAAAATGAAAGCGAGTTCTTGAACGAAAATGTCTTTAGAGAACAACATCTGTGTTGAAGTCATTCCATATCTGTAATTGATGTCCCCTGACTTGAGGCAAACAATGCGTTCGGCAGCTCAAATAGTAAATGGACGTAACAGACAACATTATTATTAACGATATCAGCTTCCGTTAATTGCTTGTGAGATCAAAAGCTGATGAGAAGCATGAGACATTAACTAAAAGATATGCAAGGGCATTAAGCGCGTGTCAAGTTCCGGTCACTTTGGTCATTGTTGATTCAAGATTTTGCGGAATTGTGCCATTTAATGCTTTCACTGGGATATACTGGCCATAAAATTCGAATGGGGTGATAATAAAATGGATCTGAAATTAGTTGTATAAATTCATCGTTATTTGTAAAATAATACGTGTTTTAATTCATCAGTGCTTAAGGGCCGATGTTATTATTATTTTCAGCAAAATTTTGGAATTGTATGAATATTAGATTTTGTATTAAATAAAATTTCATCCTAATGAACAATGTAATATTACTATATAATAAGCTGTTTTTACTGCAAAAAAAAAAGCTAATAATGGAAATTTATAAGACACATAAAATGTAACAAAAAAAAGGGTGGATAAAATAAATATTTATTAAACATATTTCTAATTCAAATTTATTTCAGTTGACAGTTACATTATAATCTATGGATAGAAGAATTTTTCTCTACATTATTTATAAAAAACACATAAGAAAGTCCCTGTATTAAGATTATCTGTAATACAGTAAATAAATAAAAATTACCATTTTAAATGCTTTCTTGTTCAGTGAAAACTTTATTATTGCAATAGGCCTTTTAGATAAACAAATTTATAAAAGGATTTTACTTGAATACTTAATGCAAGCAATTTAAAATATTGAAAATGTTAACAATGAAAAAATGTGATAATGCTTATAATCTCATCAATGGATTTTTATTTATTTATTATTTTTTATTATTATTATTATTATTTTTTTTTTTTTTTTGATAGAAGACTGCTATTTTATATAATGCAGTCTTCTATCCATGATTCCAAAACCAAACAAATAAATAAAAACACTTAGAGTTTTGCTCATAAATGTTTCATGATGATGTTTAGGTGTCATCTTCGGGTATGGGTTTCATAGCAAAAGCTTTTATTTTTATACATTTTATAATGTCATGCACAACTAAATTGTATTTAAAGAATATACATTTCTTTGGTACCCAGTGACAACTTATATTATTTATAAGTAAAACATAATATTTCAGCAGGTCAGTTCACACACTTTTATAACACGATTATAGCTTCCAACCGAATCAACTTATTTTGTTCCACTCAATTGGTGCGTACTGCCCTCTACACACACAAGAAAAGCATCACAATAGCGCCATCTCTCGAAATTCCTGAAAAATATCCAAACTAGTTTTTCAGCACTTATATATATATATATATATATATATATATATATAGCCGATGTATTATTTAGAAAAATCATAGCATTATTTGGTATTATATGAGTATTAGATTTTTTGAGTATGAGATTATCAAATATTTAACTGTTCAATAGTTAAAAATTCCTACATTAAAAATTGTCGAATGAAATCCTTTTTATTAATTTGTTTATTTAAAAGGCTATTACAATACTAAAATTTCCACAAAACAGAAAGCATTTAAAATGGTAATTTTTATCCGTTTAAAGTATTACAGATCATGTTAATTGAGGCTTTTCTTACATGTTTTTATACATATTTTTTAGAAAAATATTACTGAAAAATCTTTTATTTATAAACGATGATTTTCAACTCTCAACTGAATTTAATTTGAATTAAAAATATTTTCAATATTTTTTTTACAAAAAAAATAAGTAAATAAAAATTAAAATAAAACATACTTTTGAGTATACTAACATACGATACATCTATACTGAGTTATGTACCTAAATTTCATGATTAGTCTTTTTTTCATTAAAAACTTCTTATTATATAGTAATATTACGTAGTTCGTTAGGATGAAATTTTATTTATTACAAAATCTAATATTTATACATTTCCAAATAATGCTATAATATACATATATATATACTCATGTTTGTGAAAATTGCAACACCATGAAGGACTTACGCGAGTGAGCTGAAATTTTCAGGAAATGCAAACTAGCGCATGATAAGCAAATGATTAGAATTTCAAATCCGTAGCGCATGCATATGCTGAGCAGCGCCCTCTGAACGGCGGATGGATCCGAATAAATTGACGGCTGAAGCGAGGCGTGTATGGTTATCGGTGGTTATCTGCTAGTGGTAAACGCTAGCTCAATCGTTACTTATGCCTCTTCGATGAAAGAGAGCGAGATTTGAACAACTTACAGAGTTCGAAGGGGGGAGAATCATTGGCACTCGTGAAGCTGGATTGTCTTATCGTGCAGTATTGCCGCTCGTGTGCAGCGTAACAGCAGCACAGTGATGCGTCTATGAAAGCAGTGGACGGACGAGTGTCGAACAACTCAGAAATCCGGGAGTGGACCCCGAAATGTGACGTCCGCTCGCGATGATAGACACCTGGTCCTGGCGGACCATATGGCGACATATGGCGCTGACGGACCACACACAGCTTCCTCTAGACAATTGGCAGCACAGTGGTCAATAGCTACAGGTGTTTCATTGTGTGCTTCATCAATTCGTAGACGTCTGCTGCAGCGTGAACTGCGCGCAAGGACTCCTTTTATACAGGATCCCTCTCATGCTAAACCATCGCCGCCTGCGGCTACAATGGCCGCTCAGCATAGAGACTGGCGTGCTTATTTGCAGCATGTCGTGTTTTCTGACGAATCCCGCTTTAATTTGTGGTACCATGATGGCCGCATTCGTGTCAGACGCTATGCCGGTGAACGCCACCTTCCGGAGTGCATTATCGAACGCCACAGTGGACGAACACCGGAGTTATGGTCTGGGGGGGTGCCATAGCATATCATGGACGATTTCAATTGCTAAGAATTGTAGGCAATCTGAACAGCAACCGGTACATCAGTGATGTTCTACAGCCCCAAGCTGTTCCCTTCCTTCAAGGCTTGCCAGGTGCTGTATTTCAACAGGATAATGCCCGCCCTCATACCGCTAGGACTGTTCAATCCTTCTTTGCAACGCGGCATGTACAGCTTCTTCCTTGGCCTGCGTATTCCCCGGATATGTCGCCGATTGAACATGTGTGGGATTTCGTTGGTCGGCGTCTCGTTCGTGGACCTCGTCCTGTTGCTTCTGCATACGAACTTTGGGTGCGCATACAAACAATATGGAATGCTCTTCCTCAGGCAGACAGTCAAAATTTGTTTGACTCCATGCCACGTCGTGTAGCAGCACTTATTGCGGCGCGTGGTGGCTACGCAAAATACTGATTCCGATCTCATGTTATTGTTTGTTTGCTTTGAACATTTAATCATTTATTTGTACCACTACCACTCAACTGTGTATTAAATTTCATTCAATTATGACGATTCCTTTATGGTGTTGCAATTTTTCACAAACATGAGTTTATATATAAAGACTCAGAAGATGCTGCAAGATTTAGGCGAGGACCCAGTGGCTTCAGCATATGAATAAAAAGTTCTGAGTATTTATTTTATTAACATGGGTACAGTTGGAGTCACAGCTTAGGGTGCGCCAGTGGGAAAACTCTACGTTCGAATTGTCGGAAAGTTGTAAGGCGTCAGTCACAGCGAATGAAATAAGAACAAATCAATAAAAATGTTTTTAGTATAGTGCAGAGCGTGGAATGATGAATCAGAGGGCGATCATAAACATAAATGTAGAAACAGTGATAAATTATAGAAAGGAGAATTGCGATTGATATGAAAATGTGGAAGCGAAAGGTAAACAAGTATCAGTGCAAGAACTTAATCTGTTAATTGGGTTGAGGAAACAGGAAGAACAAAACGAGTTTTATAACACACACATACGTATACACTGAAGTGACAAAAGTCATGGGATACCTCTTAATATCGTGTCGGCCCACCTTTCGTCCGGCGAAGTGCAGCAACTCGACGTGGCATGGACTCAACAAGTCGTTGGAAGTCTTCTGCAGGAATATTGGAGATATGCTGTCTCGATAGACGTCCATAATTGTGAAAGCGTTGATGGTGCAGGATTTTGGGCACGAACAGACCTCTCGATGATGTCCCATAAATGCTCGATGGGATTCATGTCGGGCGATCTAGGTGGCCAGATCATTCGTTGGAATTGTCCAGAATGTTCTTCAAACCAATCGCGAACAGTTGTGGCCCGGTGACATGGCGTCTTGTCATCCATAAAAATCCCATCGTTGTTTGGGTACGTGAAGTCCATGAATGGCTGCAAGTGATCTCCAAGTAGCTGAACATAAGCATTTCCAGTCAATGTTCGGTCCAGTCGCACAAGAGGACCAAGTCCATGCCATGAAAAACAGCCCACACCATTACGGAGCCACAACCAGCTTTGAACAGTGCCTTGCTGACGGTTTGGGTCCATGGCTTCGTGGGGTCTGCGCCACGCTCGAACCCTACCATCAGCTCTTACCAACTGAAATCGTGACTCATCGGACCAGGCCACGGTTTTCCATTCATCTAGGGACCAACCGATATGCTCACGTGCCCACGAGAGTCGCTGCAAGCGATGTCGTTCTGTAAGTAAAGGCACTCGAGTCGGTCTTCCGCTGGAATAGCCCAAAAAGCCAAATTTCTCCGCACAGTTCTAACAGACAAGTCCCTTGTACGTCTCACATTGATTTCTGCGGTTATTTGACGCAGTGTTGCTTGTCTGTTAGAATTTACGACTCTTTGCAGACGTCGCCGGTCTCGGTCGTTAAGTGCAGGCGGTCGACCACTGCGCTGTCCATGGTGGGATGTTATGCCTGAAATTTCATACTCTCGATCTGGAATGTTGAATTCCCTAACGATTTCCGAAATGGCATGACCCATGCGTCTAGCTCCAACTAACATTCCGCGTTCAAAGTCTGTTAATTCCCGTCGTGCGGTCATCATCACGTCAAAACCTCTTCACATGAATAACTTGAACAGAAATGAAAGCTCTGCGAAAGCACTGCGCATTTATACCTGTTCTACGCGATGCTACTGCCATCTGAAAATTTGCATATTGCCCCATGACTTTTGTCACTTCAGTGTATATATCTATATCTATATCTCTCTCTATATACATATTATATGATTGTGTATGTATGTATATATTTGGAATATTTTTTTAAATCATATCTCATTATTTTATAAGCATTGTTAAAAAGGATTTTTGAATTATAAATAAAAGAGGAATCTTTGTTTGCAAATGATGATCAAATGTAAGTTTTTAAAATTTCAAAACTTTATTTAATAAAATAAAAGCACTTATTTTAACATAATTCCATATCAATTTTTTTAAAAATAATAATATATTAGGATAATAAATGCCTTCATATGATATTAAATGTTTGTAATGAATAAATATTTCATCAAAAACTTTTTATCAAATGAGATAGGATTTTTCTTTCAAATGCAACAGGAAAATACTTAGACAGTTGTCTTTTACGCCATAAGCAAAAGCTGCGCTGACGTTACTCACTTACCACTACCCAGGGGGTGCGTGTAACTTGAAGATAAACTACAGACCCCAATATCCCAACAACAATACCCCAGCAACGCTATCCGATCGTGTTAGACCGGGCGTTTAAAGTGGATTCCGAACCACTACAAACAACCGTGGCACCGCCGGGACTCGAACCCGAAACCTGCGGTACCGAGCGCCCAGAGCGCTAGCCACTCGGCCATCAGGCTCTAATGCGTTAGAATTAATGGTTTTAATTCTACAAAAATCAAGATTTTACTGAGGAATCATAATTTTTATATAATATTAGTGCCAATGTCAATTTTGCTATTATATATATTTACTAAAACTTCATTCTTTTTCAAAATATTTTTTTTTTATTTTCTTTCAAAATGAAACTTTTTTTTAACTAGTTCTGTTTCATGATAACACAAATAGATTTTGACAGTGAAAACATTTTACTTCTTCTATCATATAACTCTTCCTCAAATATCATTATCTTGCAGACAAATCAATATGGATCTTTGTCTAACATGGACTTAAGACTCCAATGCTTTTAAGCGGTAATCTTCAGACTGAAATGTAAACTTCTGTAATAAATGATAATAATAAACTCAGACATCAAGCCAGAGAGAAGGAGTAATTTTTCCTTCATAGTTTTTCTATGTTTCAAACATGATAAACTCTCACATTCGGAAGATCAATCACAACGAATCAATCTGGATATTGAAGTTTGACGTTCGGGCGAAACGCCGAGTGATCTAAATGCCCTACTGCTGAAGTTTCACTGCTTTATTTGTTTTGAAAGATCAATAAGTCTAACTTAACCCAAACGCTCTTTAGATATTCGATCCGAGAAAGTTTAAGTTATTTTTAAACTTTCAGCTTTAAAGTTAGAGATTTATGTCACATATTGAATACTGCATTCAGTATCATGATTTTTTGTATAAAATTTATTTTTATTTCGGTTAATATTTATGGGTATTAAAAATGAATGCTGTGAATATAAGTGAAAATAATTGAATTTTAAACAATGATAGGAAAGAAACATTTGAGCATAACACAGAAAGAATATCAAGGGTTTTTGGCATATTTTATATATGTGACTGCCCTTGATGAAACATATATCAAACAAGTGGTAGTCCAATTCATAGAAAATATTGTAGAACATGTTCATTTTCACTTTTTTAAAATTTATTTTAAAAAAAAAAAATGAGGATTAGTAAAAATAATGTAAAACATTTAAATTAAACTTCTAATAATGGAAGTTTTTTATAGTATGTAAATGCTTTTATTATTTTTCTAATAATGAAAGTTTTTTTAAATTTTTTTTCATTTTTACCATCCCCCCCTTTTTTTTAACTGTTAAGAGATGAATAACCCTGAATACTGGGGTGAGAACTGGGATAAAATAACTTAAAAAAAATGACTACGCCAATTCCTCACAATACTGTCTTTTCACTCTATGGTCATTTTGTCCAACCTTAGGTTAATTTGTCTGGTGCCTACAGCTTAACGTGCATTGCCATGCCACCGTCAGGATTAGAACCTGAAGCCCATAGTACCAAAGGCCAAAGAGCTAGCATACTGACCATCAGGCCGCTAACTGGTATGTAGTGGATGGACTAAGACTTTGACTTTGAAGTGGACGAAGACTTTTGATGTCTTCCGTACCATGAAGGAGACTCATCAACTACGTAATTACACCTGTATATTTTCTATAGAAACCTTCAGTTATTTTATTGTAGTCGGAAGAGGAGACAAAACGACATAAGCTTTTTCATATCTACATGAGAGAATTTGTTGTATATAATTTTGTTGAATAGACAACTGTTTCGTTTATGTCTATGAGACCATGGAAATCATAAAAGCAATTATAAAATGAATAAAAAAAATTCATTGTTTCCTTTTGTTTAATACTCAGTTATCTTTTCCCTATTGTTGTTTACAGATAAATTATTGTCATTTGTGTTTAGGCAAATCCTTTTTGAATTATGTATTTGCATTTAAGTATAATGCTAAAATGACTATTAATTTCTTATGTTTAAGGATAAATTGTAGAATGTTTATTGAATATGCTTTACTTGTTTCCAATGACCATTGTAAATAATTGTAGGTAATTATGTGTCTCTTCTGCATGATCCTATTTCTCAGAAAATAAAATGATCTAAGGAAATAGTCTGCCAATTTTTTTCTCTAATGTTCTTTACTTTTTAAGTAATGTACTCCCTGTTAACGAATATTTTTAATAAATTTATCCATATGACGATTTATTAAAAATATTTGTATACATTTTTATAAATTTATATTTTGCAGTTTTTTTTCAGAAATGCCTTTTGTACCTTAAATTATTCCTAACAAAATTTATATTGCAATTGAAGCAATTTTACAGCGATTTTTGTAATTATATAGAGATGGATAATCTGTAAATGTTTTTATTATTTTTTAATAATTATAGATATAATTTTATATTTAGTTATTATAATTTAATGCAATTGTTTATATACCCGGCAAATTTCCTTGGCATCATTTGCTACGTAATAAAAATAAATCTAGTTTTATAGAGTTCTATAGTTAATATTATATAATAGTTATAATTTAATAATGGATAATACTTTCTCTCATATTATAAGTATTATCCAATACAAATTATAACTATCATATAATATTAAATATAGTACTATTCTACGCAATAAATATAATTCTATTTACGCTTTAGTCTAATTCGCTTTACATTTATACATTTTTACATTTTACATTAATCTAATTCGCTTTTATTCTTAGTACGTTATATAATGTAAATATAAATCTATTTACGCTTTAATAATACTATTATATTAAATTATTCATTAAATTCGAGTTGAAATTTTATGTTTTCTACCATTCCCTTCAAAGAAACATAAGTTGTTTTAACAAATAATATATCATACACTAATTAATATTAATAATAAAAATTATTAAATTGCATTTAAAATTTAAGTCCTAAATTGTCAGCTAATAAAAACAACCATACCAAAAAATTTTCTTACTTTATCTTACAATCACCAATCACTAAAACCCTACCATCCCAAACAGCACTGTCCAACATTTTCGTAGGACTATTTCCATGCTTGTTCCACATGTATAATAGTTGAATAATAGTTATAATTTAATATTGTATACTATTTATAACATATGGCAGTTCTATTTACTTTTTAATAATATTATTATGTTAAATTATTCATTAAATTAAATATTAATAATTACGTTTTCTATCATTCCATTCAAAATTAAAAGAAATATAAGTTGTTTTAGCAAATATTATATCATTATAATTAATATTTATAATAAAATCAATGCATTGCATTTAAAAAAAATAAATTCTAAGTTTAATAAAAAAATCCTACCAAATATTTCCTTGTTTTATCTTTTACAATCACCAACCACTGAAACCCTACCATTCCAAACAGCACTGTCCAACATTTCCGTAGGACTATTTCCAAGCTCGCCCAATTGCCTTTGCTCCAGTGTTGGGGAAATATATATGATATGCCACATTGAAGGATTTTGACTTTAACAAAATGTCGCGTCCGGCTCAATGGGCTCAGTATATCAGAGTCCCGGATTTTCGAGACAGGTACCGGTAACAAAGACATACGTGGTCCGGCAGCACTAAGGGAGATTGGGTGGCCGGACGAGCTACGTTGTTTGGGCAAAGGATAAACGAAACGATTTGTCTTGCGGCGGTGGTTAAATCACTTTGTGCGTTTGAAGGAGCGTTGCGACGCCTTCGGTAGTTTTTATTGCGTCCGGCCTCTAATAAGGAAATTCCGATGGAAGGAATTTGAAATGATGCATGCCTGACGCCATCCCCCGTCTTTTCTTGAGAAGAGTTACGTGAATAGAGAAAAATTGTGTCCAAGCTATTGGAAAATAATAAGAAAGTGTGTCACGCGTAAAGACTAAATTAACCAATGTAGACTTGATACATAAAAAGACTTAAGAGATTTTAAACTTAATACATAAAACTTGTTTAAATGGATTTTAAAAGCTGGAACATATAAAAAAAATTAACTCAATTCATACTTTTTTTTTCACTCTATTGCAGAAAATCGTTTATAAATAAGTTGCATTTAATGTTTTTTAAGTTTATCTGGCGCCATCTATTGGTAGAGAGATATATGCAACTTAAATCTAAAAAAAATATAATTAATTAATTTAATTTAATTACTGAATTAATTATTTGAAAAAACTTGTATTAACATCCAGTGTCATCCAGCATGCGCGCTAAGAAAAAGCTAACGGACGTTTGAACTAACGTACGGTAATGCAAAAACTTTATGAACGCATAAAAAATTTGAACAAGCACATAGTGTCGATTTCTATGTATAATAAATAAGAAAATGCGACGCGTATAAAGAAAAATTAACCGGTAAGAAATGTAATAGTTAGTGTACAAAGCAAAATATTGCATAAAAAGATTGTCTAAGAGATTTTTATAGACTTAATACATGAAATTTGTTTAAAGGAATTTTAAAAACTGGGTTGACCATTTTTTTACGAACAAAAACATTTACATATTTGAGCATATTCAGGAAAATAAGTTGCATTTAATGTGATTATATTCCCCTGTATTATTATCGCATAAAATAACCACATATGACACAATGCACATGTAGTTATTTTTTACAGTAATACATTCAGATATGCAAATTATAAAAAGTTTATATAATGCATTATAAAGAAAAAGTATCCTTGTGGGCATTCAGAAGAAATAATCAGCAGGGCTTCGAGATTCTCACCCGTTAACGAAGTACAGCAAACCCATGTGCTGTCGCTGAGAACCATTTAGTTTTTTTTCTCTCACACCGAGAGGAAGTATATTACAACCTGGGTTTAGTTGGCCTACAGACTCTCACCCAAACAGGAAAAGTATATTTAGCGCATCCAGTGCTTTCTGACATCGGTTTTCGGCTTAGAAGTAGAATCCTTCCACGAATCTATAATTATAGGTTTTTAAATGTGTTAAATATTATATGTCTCTAATTGTATGTGTATGGGGTTTTTGCATGTATAAATAAAGCTGGGATTTCTCCAAACTTTTCCTCAAGTATCTCAACCCAACCATACCCAGTTACAATCTGCTTGACCAACTGCACATTAGACATTTTAATACTCCTATTATTTATCAAATAAATACAATGGAATTACTAATTCTTAAATAATAAACAAACATCCGCTAAAAATAAAATAGTTTAAGACACAAAACTACGAATTATTAAAGTTGCTTGCCCAACGCGAGGAAATTGCCTAACTGCTATTCACTAACTTCACATAATTTATAATTATCTGATTATAAATTATGTGAAGTTGCATGAATAGACAGTTATAGACTACGTTAAAAATTAATAAATATATTATTGAAAATAATACACGTTAAAATTCAGTGAACTAATTTCTTTTTAAAGTGGAGTTAAATAATATTTTTTTGTAGTTTTTCTGATAGTTATATATTTAGCTACAAGTCCTTTGGTGAAGCTTTTAATTCACTTATAAAGAAATATAATATAATACAATTGATGAATTTTTTATTGAATATGATGCAATAATAAAAATAAGATGGACATTTTTTTTAAAAGTCGTTGATTTTAACGATCGACTTTTTAAAAAGTCATTCATTATAACTCAATTAAATTAAATTTATAGACATCAGCTGGCAATTAAATAACTTTCGCCATAAAGGCTGCATTTGTTTAAATTGAATAATGCATTTGTTATCATGTACAGCATAGACATTATAGACATGTATGGATGTTATAGACACATATTTGTGATTTAAGTTATTTATTTAATGTTAAATCATTTCTCTAATGGTTCATAAGGAGGTTTATTAGATCTTTAATTAATAAATAAATATAATTTTTAATTAGAACTACTTCCCCAATAATCCATTCTTAAATTAAACTTTTACTTCCATATTTTATATTTTTTTATTTGTATTTGACGTAAAGACATTTCTGAAATTTCTGCAAGTGATATTTCTTCAAAGTATTCTAATTCTGAAAGTCCGTGAGAATGGAAGATGAGTAAACATCAAGAGCAATTAGCCGCTGCAATTATATTTAATTGGTACAAATTGCGTAACTCAGGTTAATAATTGATTATTATTGATTGCTATTTAAACTAATTGGCTCGTTTCACGATATCTTTTATTTGGTCCGAAGACCTGTAAGCAGCATTATTAGATTTTGCAGTAATTGATGTCTGAAATCTCTATGGTAATCATCAGTTTCTTGATTGTTATAAAGATTCAATTAATTTTCAAAGAAATAGTAATTGACTGATATATATTAAAGTTGAAGTTTTAGAAAATTTTTGCTCTTGAATAAATTGCATGAAAGAAAATCAAAATATGCCTGAGGCATTCAATTTCACCATCTATTAAAGGATCATTTAGTTCTTTGATTACATTACGATAGCATCGTTAATAATTTTCGTATTTTGATACAAAATGGAGACAAGCCAATCAAATTTTATAAAAAGATTGAAATTGGAGCCAATGGAGACTATATCTAATTTATGCGTGTCACACTCTTTGGAGTGTATGATTTTTAATAACAAATACTTTTCTCGACATTGTAGCATAATTAATGGAACAAAACTAATCTTCATTCAACGAAGTATAAAACTTATTTATAATTCAATGCTTATTATGAGATTTCATTCGTTAAAATATTTCTGAAAGTATCATTTTGCAACGTTTATGCCTGAATATTTTAAAAGAATGTTTTTTTTCGAAATTTCCTACAATCTGAATAATAACTATTCCATCAAAAACATAAAAACAAATAACATGTATAAACCTTTTTCAATTAAAATGCAAAATTTTACTGTATTTCTTTATACAATTAAAATTGAAATATATGTATAACTTTAGATTTTGTATTGCTTGAAATTAAAAGAATACTTTCTTGCAGTACTGCTGTAATATGACTTCATTATACAGTAAAATATGCTGTTCAACTATTAAGCGTCCATAGATATTTAAAAAAAATGGTATATATTATTATTGAATTAAAATATTCTAGAAAAAGGATGAATAAAAAGAGTTTATAGCACTGCAATGATTACGTTTAAAAAACAAGATATGCATTTTCCTTTTTAATGGTGTCGTCGACATATTACTCAGAGTTAAATTTATTATTTAAATTAAATTTTTATCTTGACACATAATATGTGTCTAAAATCTTTACAAACTTGTAATGTGTTTTAATTTGTTTCTTTATATAAAAATAAATTAAATGGTCAATAGATATTTTTCATTAGGAAAACTCTTAAAATAACTCTTAAATAACTTAAAATAACTCTTCGAACAAGTCTTTCTGTGTGGTCTGCTTCACAAAAGAAGTAAAGGCGCAACTCAATAGCTCCATCCTGTTGGATCCTTCTGGGCCCAGTTATCAAATGAGCGTTTCTCTCTGTTAATAAAATAGTTTATCATAATGGTTGTGGCTTTAAAATTATTAAAAGAGATATACATACATTTGTAATATATATCTCAAAACGATTTAAGCGAAAATCTGGTTTTGTCGTAAGAAAATTATATTTAAAACTTGTAAAAATAAAACGTACAATGCTTATGCGTTAAAAATTTCTAAAAAAGTAGTTTTTGTTCGTGGAATAACGTTGCACTATCTAGCCAGTTTTTAAATTTAAATATCTGAAAATTAAAATATCTGGAAATAAACAGTTGCGAGCAAAAACTTTGACATGTGTATTGCATAAGTCAATCATGACTATAGTTTCTTGGGAGAATGCTCTCCCTCTATCGACATAATTTTGTGGAGTTATTGCACCAAAAAATGCTTTAATAATCCGATTATCATGTTACGTTTTTTGAATTTTGCTTATCAACTTAAAAAAAATTAATTGCTTTATTTAAGGGAAAAAAATAAACTGTTTGATCATAACATACCTTAGTTAAAAAATAATCTAAAAATAATATGATAATAAAAAAATGTGAAAAAATGAGTTGAAATATGCATCAGATTTTAGTAGAAAAACTTTCAGATGACATTAAAAATTAGCATCAATTATTCATTTTTTTAAATATATATTTTTTTTTTAATTTGAAATCGTAATTACTAGAATGTGCTGTGTTTAACTTCATAGATCATAGTAACGTAGATAACTATTCTTCTTCATTTTTAATACCTTAAACAAGTACAGAGTTTTCTATGTAAAATAATAAAATAACTGTAACATTGAATATTTTAAAAGTTAAACTTTTAAATTCATTTAATTGAAAATTCTTCTGAAGAAAATACAATTAACATAACTAATAAATCCAACAATATTGTTTCCATCTCTTATTTATACATTTTTCACGCACACACAAAAACATTTTTCACAAAAATAAACAATTTTCACAAAAATTAACATTTTTCCCAAAATAAACATAAGTATCTGAAGTATATTTTAACTGTATCAAGCTCAAAAAGAAAGATATTTCATTAATGCATGAAAGTACAGATTTTACGTAAATGTAAAATACACCCGCCATCTCCAAAAAACAATGAAGGTATTTAAATTCGTACGTCAGTGAAACTAAAAAAAAATAAAAATCAAGAAATTCCAACATTTAACATATTTTCATCAAAGTTGCCACAAAGTTAATGAAACTTTCGGCACAAAAAATATATTTAAGTATATTTGTGAATACTTAACATACATCACCGTATTTTAGGTCATCATTTCCCTTTTTTTTTTATTCAAAAACGTGAAATTCAAATTTAGAAAAACTAAGTACGTATGCATAAAAACCATCGAAAACAGCTGAGCAAAAGAGATATAAATTCTTCGGATATTTTTGATATTCTGCAGAGAATTCTGATTTAATAATTTTAACAGAAGTCGCAGATATCGTTAGTGAGATCTCTTCAGGCATTTCGAAGGATTTTTCCAAAAATATTTCAAAAGATACAGTCTTTAGCTTCGAACCTTAATCAAAAAGCTTTTAAGAAACACGACTTTCTCCAAGCAGAGCCAAAGAGTAAAAAATTGGGACATTAAAATGCAAATATAGCTTCCAAGACGTTTGGCAACGACCTCATCATCGAAACCATCAGACGATTTTCTTTTCTCGTTCCAAAGCCTTCGCAGAGAATTAAAAACGTTACAGTAGAATATTTCTACAGAACCCCCCCTTCTCACGGCTTTCTGTATTCAGGAAAAAGAAAATAATTTCAAAAGTAAAGACTTTTAAAATTTCTTTTTCTCGTGATTTATTTTATTACGATGACGCATTTATGTGGTAGTTTCTTGCAAGTAATTTTTTAAACGACTTTTCGCTGTGAAATAGGGACATTAGCATTGAAAAGAAATGAAATGAGGTAGCGTTATTAAGAGATTTTTACAAGCTCCATTGTACTTTTGAAAACAACTTTAATCAAGAGTTTTTTTTTTTTTTTTTTTTTTTTTGTGATTTTTATTTATTTATTTTTGTAACCCAGAGATGCGTTATTCTTAAAAAATACATACTTAAAATTTGTTTATTTCCTCCATCAAGTCACCATAAAAATATATATATATTTTTTAATTTTTACTCTTCGTAACGTATGTGTTTATAAATAGAGTACCATATTTAGAAATTATTCTGCTTTATAAAAAAAGAAGACGTGATGTTTGTTTTTTATGAGTTATGAGGAAACAATACGATTAAGTTCAAAATGCTTTAATAATTAATTATTAATTTCCTGTTTTTTGTTCTTGTTGTTGTTCAACGTATTTGTTTAAAGATATTCAATATAATTTCCATTTCATTTGTTAGATGGATTTGTAAATTTGAAAACCTCATTTTTGGTATATAACGTATGAAATAACAAAATAAATGTCACACTTTTATGTATTGTTTTATGAGAACTAAATTTGAAGCAGTTTGAATGTTACATTATAAATAGTTTCAGAGTATCGTATTCGTCTTTTCATTTGGTTACTTTGTATTTATTTGTTATTAATATAATGGCATTATAAATTTAACAATTATTTTTTAAAAATGTAGAATGTTTTAAATGGCACGCAATTTATTAAAAATCTTTTCATTTAGCAGTCATTGCTGCTGAAATATGCTAACTGAAGGAGTAAATACATATTGAACTTAAAGCATAGAAAAGATGTGTAAAGAATTTAAATCTTTATTATTTATAAATTGGATAATAATAAAACGTGATTTTTAAAATGTTTTTATTAATTATCTGATCTTTCAATATGAAGTATTAGGATAAAATCCATCTAGATGACAGATGTGTGGCTTGAAGTTTGTGCCACTGTATATTGATCACAAAATTCATTTTCTAATGTTGGTTAATTATTTTTGTACTTTTATATTATTGTTTGGGGCATGGTATAAAATTTAACAAAAAAATAATTCCTTAATGCAGGAAAATACAGATTTAATGTAAATGTGAAATACACCTGCCTTCCCCAAAAAAACAATGAAGGTATTTAAATTCGTACGTGAGTGAAACTAAAAAGGAAAAAAATCTAGAAATTCAACATTTAACATATTTTGATCAAAGTTGCCACAAAGTTAAAGAAACTTTTCGAACAAAAATATATTTAAGTATGTTTGTGAATACTTAACATACATCACCATACTTAGGTCATCATTTCCCATTTTTTTATTCGAAACGTGAAATTCAAATTTAGAAACTAATTACGTATGCATAAAACATGCATCGAACAGCTGAGCAAAAGAGTTATAAATTCTTCGCATCTTTTGATATTATGCAGAGAATTCTGATTTAATAATTTTAACAGAAGTCGCAGCTATCGTTAGTGAGATCTCTTCAGGCATTTCGAAAGGAATTTTTTCCACAAAATCTTTAAAAGATACAGTCTTTAGCTTCGAACTTTAATCAAAAAGCTTTTAGAAACACGACTTTCTCCATGCAGAGCCAAAGAGTAAAAAATTGGGACATTAAAATGCAAATATAGCTTCCAAGACGTTTGGCAACGACCTAATGAAAACCATCAGACGATTTTCTTTTCTCGTTCCAAAGCCTTCGCAGAGAATTAAAAACGTTAAAGAAGAATATTTCTACAGCACCACCCCTTTTTCTCACGACTTCTGTATTCGGGAAAAAAGAAAATAATTTCAAAAGTAACGACTTTTAAAATTATTTTTTCTAGTGATTTATTTTATTACGATGACGCATTTATGTGGTAGTTTCTTGCAAGTAATTTTTTAAACGACTTTTCGCTGTGAAATAGGGACATTAGCATTGAAATGAAATGAAATGAGGTAGCGTTATTAAGAGATTTTTTACAAGCTCCATTGTACTTTTGAAAACAACTTTACTCGAGATTTTTTTTTTGTGATTTTTATTTATTTATTTTTTAAACCCAGATGCGTTATTCTTCAAAAACGTGCATACTTAAAATTTGTTTATTTCCTCCATCATGCCATCATAAAAATATATACTTTTTTTTTTTTTTACTCTTCTTACCGTTAGGGTTTTAAATAGAGTACCATATTTAGAAATTATTCTGCTTTTGAAAATAGACGTGATGTTTGTCGTTTATGAGTTACGAGGAAACAATTCGATTACGTTCAAAATGCTTTAATAATTAATTATTTATTTCCTGTACTTTTTTTTCTTTGTTGTTGAACTTCGTTTTTTAAAAGTTATGTTCAATATAATTTACGGTTCTTTTGTTAGATGCATTTGTGAATTTGAAAACGTACTTTTAGGGAAATAATATCTGAAATAACATATAAAAAATATGTCTTTCTTTATGTATTTGATTTATGAGAGTTACATTTGAAATGTTTTAAAAATGCAGTTATATTTGCGAATAGTTTTAATTATCTTAAACAAACTTTTACAGATTTTTATATCAGTGTAAAAAAGAAAATACCTTTGGTAAAATTGAATATTTTAAAAATCTTTTAAATTTAAAATTAAAAGTAAACCTTTAAAATTATTATAAAAAAACATGCAACTTTTTCAGAGAAATTAATGAATCGATCAATAATATTTGCATTTAAACTTGTTTAAACACATTTCAAAAATAAACATTCTCTCAAAAAACAGCATTTTTTTTTACAAAAATTTTTCAACCTTTTTAACAAAAATAAACATATACGCAGCTGAAGAATATTTAATTGTATGATGCACAAAAAGAAAAATATTTCATTAATGCAGGTATGTACAGATTTCATGCAAATTTAAAATACACCCGCCTTCTCCAAAAACAATGAAGGTATTTAAATTCGTACGTGAGTGAAACTAAAACTGAAATGTAAAATCAAGAATTTCAACATTTAACTTATTTTGATAAAAGTTGCCACAAAGTTAAAGAAACTTTTCGAACAAAAATACCTTTAATTATATTTGTGAAGACTTAACATACATCACTGTACTTTAGGTCATCATTTCCATTTTTTTCATCAAAAAGTGAAATTCAAATTTAGAAAGTAATTACGTATGCATTAAATCATCGAGCAGCTGAGCAAAAGAGTTATAAATTCTTCGGATCTTTTTGATATTCTGCAGAGAATTCTGATTTAATAATTTTAACAGAAGTCGCAGCTATCGTTAGTGAGATCTCTTCAGGCATTTCGAACTGATTTTTCCAAAAAATCTTTCAAAAAGATACAGTCTTTAGCTCCGAACTTTAATCATAAAGCTTTAAGAAACAGGAGGCTCTCCATTCAGAGCCAAAGAGTAAAAAATTGGGACATTAAAATGCAAATATAGCTTCCAAGACGTTTGGCAACGACCTCATCAAAACCATCAGACGATTTTCTTTTCTCGTTCCAAAGCCTTCGCAGAGAATTATAAACGTTAAAGAAGAATATTTCCACAGCACCACCCCTTTTTCTCACGGCTTCTGTATTCAGGAAAAAGAAAATAATTTCAAAAGTAACGACTTTTAAAAATTTCTTTTTTCTCGTGATTTATTTTATTACAATGACGCATTTATGTGGTAGTTTCTTGCAAGTAATTTTTTAAACGACTTTTCGCTGTGAAATAGGGACATTAGCACTGAAATGAAATGAAATGAGGTAGCGTTATTAAGAGATTATTTTACAAGCTCTATTGTATTTTTTGAAAACAACTTTACTCGAGATTTTTTTTTTTTGTGTGTGTGTGTGATTTTTATTTCTTTATTTTTTAAACCCAGGGCGTTATTCTTAAAAATGCATACTTAAAATTTGTTTATTTCCTCCATCATGTCATCATAAAAATATATGTTTTTTTTTTTTTTTTTTTTTTTTTTTTACTCTTCGTAACGTATGTGGTTATAAATAGAGTACCATATTTAGAAATTATTCCGCTTTATAAAAAGCAGACGTGATGTTTGTCGTTTATGAGTTATGAGGAAACAATACGATTAAGTTCAAAATGCTTTAATAATTAATTATTTATTTCCTATCTTCTTTTTTGTTGTTTAACTGCATTTTGTAAAGATGTTCAATATAATTTACGTTTCTTTTATTAGATGCATTTGTAAATTTTAAAACGTACTTTTTTGGAAGTAACATCTGAAATAACTTTTAAAAAATAATGTCACATTTTATGTATTGATTTATGAGAAATAAATTTGAAGCAGTTTAAAATAAAGTTACATTATAAATAGATTCTGAATATCATATTCGTCTTTTCAATTGGTTAACTTGTATTTATCTGTGGTAAAAGTAACGGCATTATAAAATTTATTTTTTAAAAGTTTGGGCAAACTTTTATTTATTTAATTTTTATCTCGTCAAAGAATGATATAGAGAAAATCATGTATTTGAAATTTTTAAATATATATGTATATAAATAAACTTTGGAATCGGAATTAGTTGATCTTGCTGTGTTTAACTTCATAGACCCTAACTAATGAGGATTTATTTTCCTTTATTCTTAATATCCTTAAACATGTACAGATTCTCCAATGTAGGATAGAAAATACCGGTAACATTGGATATTTTAAAATTTAAAAATTTAAATTCCTTTAATTGAAAAATATTCGAAAGAAAATTAAAACTAGCATTTTGTTTCCATTTCTTGTTTAAACACTTTTCAAAAAATAAATGAATAAAGAATGAAATAAAGAATATTCACCTGTATGAAAGATAAAAGGAATAATATTTCATGAATGCAGGAAAATACAGATTTCATGTAAATGTAAAATACACCCGCGTTCTCCGAAAAACAATGAAGGTATTTAAATTCGTACGTGAGAGAAACTGTAAAGAAAATGGAGAAACTCAACATTTAACATATTTTGATCAGAATTGCCACAAAGTTAAAAAAACTTGCGAACAAAAAAATATTTAAGTATATTTGTGAAGACATAACATACGTCACTGTACTTAGGTCATCATTTTTCCTTTTTTTTTTTTTTTTTTTATTGAAAAAGTGTAATTCAAATTTAGAAACTAAGTACGTATGCATAAAACCATCGAAACAACTGTGCAAAAGAGTTATAAATTCTTGAGATCTTTTTTATATTATGCAGAGAATTCGGATTTAATAATTTTAACAGAAGTCGCAGCTATCGTTAGTGAGATCTCTTCAGGCATTTCGAAGGGATTTTTCCCAAAAATCTTTCAAAAAGATACAGTCTTTAGCTCGAACTTTAATCAGAAAGCTTTAAGAAACACGACTTTCTCCATGCAGAGCCAAAGAGTAAAAAATTGGGACATTAAAATGCAAATATAGCTTTCAAGACGTTTGGCAACGACCTCATCAAAACCATCAGACGATTTTCTTTTTTCTCGTACCAAAGCCTTCGCAGAGAATTAAAAACGTTAAAGAAGAATATTTCTACAGCACCACCCCTTTCTCACGGCTTCTGTATTCAGGAAAAAAAGAAAATAATTTCAAAAGTAACGACTTTTAAAATTCTTTTTCTCGTGATTTATTTTATTACGATGACGCATTTATGTGGTAGTTTATTGCAAGTAATTTTAAAACGACTTTTCGCTGTGAAATAGGGACGTTAGCATTGAAATGAAATGAAATGAGGTAGCGTTATTAAGAGATTTTCTTACAAGCTTCATTGTACTTTTGAAAACAACTTTACTCGAGAGTTTATTTATTTATTTATTTTTTAACCCAGGGGCGTTATTCTTAAAAAATGCATACTTAAAATTTGTTTATTTCCTCCATCAAGTCATTGTACAAATATATACTTTTTTTCTTATTTTTACTCTTCGTAACGTATGTGTTTATAAATAGAGTACTATATTTAGAAATTATTCTGCTTTATAAAAGAAGACGTGATGTTTGTCGTTTATGAGTTATGGGGAAACAATACGATTAAGTTAAAAATGCTTTAATAATTAATTATTTATTTCCTGTTTTCTTTGATGTTCTTTAACTCTTTTTTTTAAAAGATATTCAATAAAATTTACGTTTATTTTGTTAGAAGCATATGTAAATTTCAAAACATACTTTTTTGGAAGTAACATCTGAAATAACTTAAAAATAATGTCCCTCTTTATGTTTTGATTTATGGGAGTTACATTTGAAAAAATTTGAAATACAGTTGAAATTGCAAAAATTGCGAAGTATCATATTTGTCTTTTCAATTGGTTAACTTGCATTTATTTGTGATTGATATAATGGAATTATAAAGTTTACAGTAATTTTTAAAAATACAGAATTTTTTCAAATGCCACACAATTTATTAAAAAATTTTTCTTTATCAATAATTTGCTGCACAGTTTATTAAAAAATTTTCCTTTATCAATCATTGCTGCACCATATGTTAATGATTTTTCCTTTGTCAATCATTGCTGCAGAAATATGTAACTGGTGTAAGAAATACATATTGAATGTAAAGCATAAAAAATTTTAAGAAATTTAAATCCTTTGGATTTATGAAATGGATAATAAAAATAACATGATTTTTAAAATAACATAAGAATTATCTAATGCAGTTTATTATTTTTATTCGTTTATATTATTATTTGATGATGATATCTCAATTAAAAAAGTATATCATGTCATGTTAAATGAATAATGCCTTTGTTGTAGTAATTGGTATACAATTTTGTTCTTTTTGATGGTGAAGAGTAAAGATCTCGATATTCAAAATTCATTATAAAAATAATGATTTAAGTTTCGTTGATCCCTTTCTAACATAAATATTGGAAAAATATTTACAGAAAGTTCAAAAGATTTCTGGAATTCTGCATAAAATTAACATTATCGGTTTATTTAATTCAAGTTGCAGAAAATATTAAATTTCAGTATTTGTAGATAAATCTGAAGCATAGTGAAATTCTAATAATCTAAAAGAAATCTATAACACATTATTGTTAAATTCCCTTATGACAAATTATTTTGGATATTATAGGTGAAATTTTATATTTCTTTTATAATTTTTTAATAACAGTTGAATTATTTCAGGAAATATTTCCGAAGTTGATCAACACATTATATTCCATAAATTAAGATAAATAAAAAATAACAGTAACTTGTTCAAAACTAACCAATATATTGCTAAATAAAAAAAGTGCCGATTAAAACAGCAATATGGAAAATATTGACACTACAATCGGAATGCGTTATTTGTGAGTAGCATCAAAATAAAATATCATGACAAAAAAGTGCTGGTAAGTTTAACTAAAGAGATAAGAATTGTGGAATAAGCAATTATAAACAAATCTGGAACTTAATTTGTTGGAAGAACTACGATGGAATATCATTGTTACATTAGAATAGCAAAAGTCAGACAGAGATGGTAAGATGGTTGAATGTGTGTCCTTTTTGTGGTGTGTTTCTTGTTACAAATTTCAAACCACACATTTGTAATCTAGACGGTTTAGCCAATCACTGCCTATTGAAAACTGATGCCAAATTTTTCCACTTATGCACTCAACCTCAGAACCTCAACTCAATCTAACGAGGATCATATATTCTCTACTATAGGCTCAGAAGGAAGTCGGCACTTTCTACTGTGCACAGAATGTTTATGAAAGTAGCATAAGACATTTGTGTTTTGCCTACCTAACTTCGCAGGGTAAGGACATGAGGCGGATAAGTTAGTTAGTGGTGGCAGCAGTCAAGCAGAGTTAATTAAATGAGTCATTTTATTGTCTAGGAGGGGCTGATGGCCGTATGGCTAGCGCTCTGGCGTTCGGTACTACAGGTGGGTTCAAATCCCGGCTTTGCCCATGGGTGTTGTAGTGGTTCGGAATCCACTTTAAGCTGTAGGTCCTTGTCCTAATAGGATCGTAGAGCTCTGTGGGGGCATTGTTACTCCGCGTCCATGGCTTACCATCAAGTTTCACGCGCCCTCTGGGTAATGCAAAGTGAGTAACATCGGTGCAGCCCTTATGGCGGAAGATCACTGTCTATTTGCCAGCTGCATTAGAAGAAAAAAAAATTTTATTATCCATATATCTTGGAACAAATTTCAAAGCACACATTTGTTATCTAGAAGGTTCACCTAAACACTATATGTCGAGCACTAATTACAAATATTTGCACTTAAGTTTTTATGGGACTAGTACCTTAACATTAATCTAGCGAAGATCTTGTACTGCCTTACTGCAGCAGATAGAAATATTGCGTCACATTCTACTGTGCCCAGAAGACTTCATGAAAGTACTATGAACCATTTGTGCTTTGCTTACTTCGTGTTATACAATGTATATAGAATATAATATATGTATATATGTATGTATAAAGAGAGCATGTACTGTACTGGAGCCTGTTCTCTTCATGGAGGATTCAGATTTAGTTGAAAGAACGATAGAACATTTAAAGAAAACCTGGAACCCATTAATCCAAAAATCAACGAAAAAGGTTCATAAGGTGAAGGAATGATGGTGTTACCTTTTATTGTGTGCAGAAAACTTCAGGAAAGTAGCATGAGCCATTTATACTTTTACTTACCTCGCGTTACAGCAGAAGATGGTGATCAAGACGATATATATATTGGAGAGCAATGAAGAATGTTTTTTTCATGAATGATTTCAGATTGTACAGAACCTGAAATACATTATCACCTATAAAACATACATACAGTGTTTTCTTACTCCAGTAAATCAAGTTTCAAATGTATTTTTAGCGTTACATATTTCTATAATGTTGAAATGTGAAGTAATGTTGTAAGTATAGAATGCAAGCAATAAAGAAAGCAACATTTTATTTTTATGAATTCCTTTACTACATTCAATAATAGTGTAGCCAAACTTCCCAATCTTGTTACTTTCCATCAGGTGTTTTATTATTATTATTTTTTTTTTTTTATGGAATGTAGCTTTATTATTCTGCATATAATCTTTAAGTTAAGTCAGATTTTTATTGGGAAGATTGACCTACTTGCGACATAAATTTTTTTTTTTTTTTTATAACAAGAACGAATCAATACATTGTATAATACAGAAACTTTATGAATTTGGCAGTTGTAAAAATTATGAATTATTTGTAGACAAATCTGAAATGTATCCTTCCTTTCATAACTTTCGTTATATACTGTAGTTTTCTTTCTTTTTTTATTTCAAAATAAACATGACAGCATGTCCATTCAATTATCAGTGTATATCCATATACTTTTTACGGTGCTTTCATTTGATATGAATATAATGAAATAAATCAATTTTATATTATCCATTGTGTAAAACTATAAAAGTATCTATACAGTACATTCTATAACAATTAATAAACTTCGTTATCATATATCATTAAATGGAAATGCATGTTCTTGAGATAACTTAATCAAAAAAATTGTTCTGGTAAAATAAGTGAGAATGATTTAAATGCTATTTCTTTAATTTTAACTTCTTGTATCGTTGATTTAAATGTCATTGTACAATACTTAATCAGTAATAAAAAAAAGAGTCCATCTTAGTTCAGTCAAAATCATACAGATATATTTTTCACATTTCAGTTTAATTGTTTTTGCATTTATGTATATTTCAACAGTTGAAAAGCACTATCGGTTCGTACAGACTTAAAAAATCCATCTTTTTTTCGTCAATATTCTTGCTTGTAATTTTTAATTGATAAAAGTTCAAAAGAGACTATATTCCATTTTTTCCCTTCGTCTTAAAGTCAAGTTCTTCAAAATGAATATTCAATTTTTTAAGTCGTTATTGAAGTAATGTAACTATTTCAGAAATACTGTTGTTCTTTCTTTCAGTCACGAAAATAGTAACGAAATAAAATTGATAGTTATTTTTAATAAATCATAAAAAAGACATCTGACTTTTGAATTTTCCTTCACATATTTTTGTCTCTTTACATTTTTGTATTGTAAAACACAAAATAGTACACTGTTGAACTTACACTTTCAAAGATCATGTTACCCAGTAATTTCACAATAGCAATTAAACCCTAAAACATTAAAATTTTTTATTAGTTATCATCATCGTCTCAAAGTAGTCATGAAAAATCATGGCCTTTCAAATTCCAAACAAGTGGAGGTGGACATAAAATTGGTTAGATGCATGTGTAGACATCATCATGAGTTTTATCATCGTGGCTCTTCATTGCTTCCATTAAGTAACAAAACCAATCAGAGCTTTTCAATCATCAGAATCATCTCGATCATTCAGAAGCCCCAAAGCTCTACCCATTCTTCTCAACTTGCAGACCACTTCCTCTTGGACAAGATTGAAGCACATGGCAATCAAGGCCATGCCAGTAAATGTAAATACAGAGAGCAAATGACAAGCTTCTCCTGTGTTCCATCATCAGAGACCACCGAATCACCAGGCACCAAATCACCAAATCCGATTGTGCTGAGGGGTTACAAAGCAGAAGTAAGATCCATCCAGATAGTCCCAGCCTTCCCAGACGGAAAATAGTGCCGCTCCTCCACAAATATAACTGGCGATGATTACCAAACATAGTGTGATTGGCACTGTGACTCTTGGTTTGGTTCTGTAGTTGGACATACCGTCGTCGTCAAGGTCATCTTTGACGAGATCCGAATTCAATTTGTTCCTGAAAGTACACATTAAAACACAGATTTACTAAATAACTTAAATCTCAATACTATCTTTTATTTAAAATGCTAAATTAAAACAAACATGATGTTTAATTAGACCAAAACACTAAAACAAAAAAGAATATCACATCAAAAGTTATCTGCCACTTTCTTGGACGACTTCCATTTTTGTAAATAGTTAACTTCTTACCTTTTTATATTTTTTTCTATTGTATTTATTAGAAATTTGTATTAAAAATTTTACCAAGTCTGTTCTTAATCTTAAAAATAAGTTTTTGACATTAACCAGAAAAATAATTCAGAAAAAAAAATCCATTTAATTTCTGCTCTAATTTGAATACATGAAAAATATCTTAATTAAGGACGATAACTGTTTATTCTGCTAAGAAAAGTAAAAAAAGAAAATTTTATCTTCATTTTACATAAGATTACTGGATTTTTAATCCTTTAGTAATTCTTTGTAGATGAATGTATTTAAATAACGAATTAAAATGATATTGACTTATTAAAGATATTTAAGCTGTAAAAGAAATAGAATTGCGTTTTCGCAGGAAACATATTTTAACTTTCTTCCTTTGAAAGTATTTTCAATTAAAACAAACTTGGTGAAAATTTAATAAATTCTATTTATTTTTTTTTAATTAATGTTTAAGTTAACAATGTTTTTCAGAATTTAAAGTTTTTAAACTAATTTTTTTAAAAGATAATTAATATTACAAAATTACACTGAAATTAATTTTTGCTATAATATTTAACATTTTCAGACAACAAATTACCTAATTTAAATTATATCTGTAATATCAAAATGACACTATATATAAATTCATATATATATATATAAATTCACTAATAATATATAGTGAATATAAGAATAATAATATTCAAATATAAATCAATGTAAAATTGTGTGGGTATTTTGATATTTTAGGATTTTAACAAAAATATATAATTTATAAACAAGTATTATAAACAAAAATATTTGATGATAACAAAAAAAGGTGTAAATAAAGAAAATAATTCAAAGTATAAAAAATATATATATGCAATTATATTTAATGTAATTTAATATATAAAAATTTTAATGTAAATTATAATATAAACATTATGTAGTCGATTCAGTGAACACTCATTGAAATGATAAGAGTGCTAGGACAGATAATCGATCACTGCCAAGAAATGATTCAATTATAATATAATTTAAATTAACCAGCTCCATCTTATTAATAAATAGTTCGATTTTTTTTTTTTTTTTTCTGAGATGAACTTTTTGAAAAAACCGAAAAACATCAATGCACTATAAAACTATGTTATAATAATATCATGCAGCAACTCTTAAACATAAAATATTTTTTTAACATTTTACTTTTTAAATGTACTGTAAAATTATATATTTTAAATTGAATTTTTTTATGAAAAATTATCATTGTGTTATTATTTCTTTTAATTTCGTTATTTCAAATTTCAGTTTCAAAAAAAAAATAAATTAAATTCCTACAGAATACCAAAAAAAGTACTTCGCTACTTTTTGAAGAGAAAAATAAAGCTTGCAAAAACTATTTAATTCCGGGCATTACTAGCAAAATTTTTTGCATAACAATATTACGATATAAAGATATTGTTCAAAATGATTTTTCTCAAAATTTTTTATCATAAGTCACAAATCAAATAAAGTTCCTCAAACCTTATTAGTGTGGATGAGTCAACAATCGAGTTAGTTCAGTATTTGGCGAAGCTGCGTCCTGCAGCATGATGTGGTGTATTTGGTACTGCTCGAGCTGCTGCTGCAACTTCGCCTGCGATGATCGCCAAGCCTTCGCCTGAAGCACAAGCGACGTAGACGAACTTGAAGCTCTTGGCGAGGATGTTTCCGATGTTAGTCAGGTAGAGGAACATGAGGAGGGATGCCGAAAATGGCGTACAGGATGGTCACCAGCTTGCCCCAGTTGGTCTTTGGCGCGATGTTGCCGTAACCTTCAGAGAAAAACAAGCAAAAATTAATAAAATGAAAGAAATATGCAGTCAAAATACAATTGTTTATATTCATATTCTATAATATGGATTGATGGATAATATGGATATGGATGCCCCTGCATTTGTAATATATGTAAAAATAGCTTATGTCCCAAAATAAAGCAATTGTCGTTGTAAAAAAATTCATAAGAAATCATTCTGACTCTGAAAATAAATCTTGGATATTTACTTGAAAATTTAAAATTAAAAATACATTTTTCAATGTCCATTATCAAATAATATTCCGTATTTTGAAATCCATTGAATTTATCAGAATTGTGACAAAATAAATGAAGTACATGACAACCGGCATATGTCCTTCAATAGTATTTTCAGACTATTTTACTTGGCAACTGTACTACGCTTTTAAAATGAATGATACAATGCCATCTACTGTATTTAGAAAACCCAAATAAATGTAAGTACTGCATTTTTGCATTCTCTTTTTGATATAAGTGTTTCGAGATTAAGAGCATTATATATTATTTATGGCGAGAAAGTTTGTCTGAAAATTTGTAAGGAATAGATGATAAAGAGGCTTTAGAAAATCTTAATTACAGGTCATAAATGCTTTATTTCTTCAACTTACTAGAAAAACTTCTATAAGGTTATTAAGGAACAGTAATTTCTGTGTAAGGTTTTAGTAAATATTCAAAATTAAAATGGCAACTATTTCTTCAAATTGCATGCCAATAAAATTTTAACCACAACATAAATAACCAAATCATCAGTAAAATTATTTAGTATCCTTACAATAAAATTCATTGCTATTTCTAATTATTATCAGATATTTTTAATTCCTAGAAATAGATTAATTTCTTCGTAACTTGATTTTGAATTTGAAACCATCAAACGAATATACACAACATCATTTATAAAAAAAAAAAACCCTCATCATTTAAGAATATTTTTGGTGACAACTAAAAAGATTTACTCAGAAATTCTCTACCCTACATACTGGATATACTTTTAGAAGATATACACAAAATTAAGATGAACTTCTTCATTTTTATTTTTGAATCAGATAAACATTTAATCACAACATGAGTAATCAAAACATCCAATAAAAGATTATTTAATATTTTTACAATAAAGATTTAATTGCTATTTATAACTATTGTCAGATATTTTAATTCAAGAAACAGAATAGAACTTGAATATGTAGAATTAAGCAATTTGAAACCATAAAACAAATGCATATTATTTTCATTTAATAAAAAAAAACCCTACAATCATTTACCAAACTTTTCATTAACAACATCTAAAAATTTACTGCAGAAATTATCTACCTACATACTGGATATCCTTTTTTAGAAGACAGTGACAAAATTAAAGATGAACTTCTCCATCTTTGATTTTGAACGTACGTCAATAAACATTTAACAAAATATGAACAATCAAAGATCAATAAAAATTACTTAGTATTCTTGCAATAAAAATTTCATTGCTATTTATAACTAGTCATATTTTAATTCAAGAAACAATACTTATTACCATGTAGCTGTTTAAACAAATATTTGTTTTGAAGACATAGAAAAATTAAAATGAATTTGAAAACATTTTTGATTTTAAATCGCGCGGCTAATATTTACCACAACATGAACAATCAAAACATTAATAAAATTCATGATTACTATATTAAAACTATTTGTCAGATATTTTAATTTAAAAAACAGATGAAATATCTTTAAACAAGTTTCAATAGAATTAGCAATTTGAAAGCATAAAACGGATGCATACTATTTTTATTTAACCAAAAAAAAAAACCCTACATCATTTACAAACTTTTTCGGTACCAACATCTAAAAATTTACTGCAGAAATTCTCTACCCTGGATCGTTGGTCATTTCGCGCATTCGTCCCGGTCTTAGAGCCCTAATGAAGAGTTACCCCGCAAGTCATAAATTAAAACGAGCTCAAAAATTTCTAATCATCAATCGTGGTGGAAAGCTGCCATCATTAATCTGTAGATAGGCTGGAGAGCTCACAGCGGGACAAGATAGATGTTCTGACGCTCATGGGACTTTTTCCGGTGTAGGCTTTTCTGGGGACTATTTACTTGGCAACTGTGCCATGCTTTTAAAATGAATGATAGAATGACATCCACTGTATTTAGAAAAACCCAAATAAATGTATGCTGCTACTGCATTTTTCATTCTTTTTTGTGTTGGATGGTAGGACTTGCTATTTTTTTTTTTTTTTCTTGGGTGTTCTTCTTTTCACTCCCACTGGATTCTGTCAGATTTGTGCACAAAAATAAAAATGAAGTAGAGGACATATGTGTTGTTTCGAGATTAAGTGGATTTATATTCTTATGACGCAAGAAAAAGTTTGTTTTGCAAAAAAAAAAAGTGTAAGGAATAGATGACAAAAGGGTGCTTAGAAAATATTAATTACAGGTGATAAATGTTTAAGAGTATGCAAGATTTGTTTTTTAATAAATTATACAAAAGGCATTTGTTAATTAATTTTTTTTTTTTTTTTTTTTGAATTTATTGTTGCTTTTACAAAAAAATTGCTTTTATAAGTAATATTTAACACAATAAAAATAAAAGCTTGTGCATCCTCAAAACTGTATTAAAAGGAATTTGTTTAATTAAAATTATATGAATGATATTTTTTCACAGTTTTTATTCTTTAAATAAGTGAATTTTAAATGAATTTTTGTAACTTTTTTTTTCTACTCCGTTTAATTTTTTTAGGATATTCAATGGAAGGCTTAAAAGGGTGGTAGGCATTAATTTTATGTCACTGGAATTTCTAGAGATTTTCTAAATATACGATAAGCGATAGTTTCAAATTTAACATCATATATATGCATGTTTAGATTTTTAACTTACTGAACGAAAATGTGAATATTAGCACCCGTTTCACTTTTCAATACTGCACACTCAATCTTAGGTGATAATTGCCACTTTTATTTTGTTTGGGTAGATAAGAAGAAGATTTTATTGAAAAGAAAATTACAAAATCATTGACTAACATTAACTAATAAAAACCAAAAACAAAACGCACTGTTATATTTGAAGAGTATTATTAAGATATACCAAAATTCAAATATATTTTTATTTTCATTTTTATCCTTTAATATATGTTAAATACAAAAACACATCTTAAAAATTTCATAATAACTCACTTCTAACGAATTTATGGTAAACAATTATAAAACATAGGGCCTGAGGGTCGAGTGACTAGCGCTCTGGAGCTCGTTGTCACCGGTTTCCAGTTCGACACCCAGCGATGTCGTGAGTGTTTATAGTGGCTTGTAATCCACTTTAAACCGTAGGTCCCAGTCTAATATGAGTGTAGAGTGTCGGCCTTAGAACTCATAACCCATGCCCGTAAAAAAGAAAAACATCTCTTGTCCGGAAATCTTTCCAATAGACAGACGGTCTTAGCCCACCATTGCGCCAATGAAGAAGAATTGTAAAGATGGTTGCTTTTTTTTTAAGTATAACTATCAACCACTTTTCTGTCATATAAATCCAATTAATATCACATTATAAATATTACAAGAAATAAATTAATAAAGCAACACAGTTTCAGATCACTGTTAAAAACAAATAAAATGCTCACGTATCTATCAGTGGAATGAAGAATTTAAACCTAGCAATGGTTTAACACATTACCTTCAAATAAAATATATCTTATTATTTAATATATTTTATTAGAAATTTGCAAGATTTTATTTATTACATTGTAATCTGAGATCCACATATATCCTTCAACGGCGCCAGCAATTTAAAATTTTCAAATATATCTTAGCAAAGGTACTTATAATATAATGAAGATTTATAAATATTCTCAAACAACAATACGTATTTAAATTGCTAAAGTGGATGTACTAAAAATCACTAGAAATTAAATGAGTCTATTGTTACATTACACCAGGACCATAACCGTGTCCATTACCTCTTATAATTTTCCACACAATATCATTTCACCAACGACAGGACACACCATGGCCGAAACCTTAACAACAAATTTCTCGAAACGGCTGCAATTACGTCTTTAACATGGGCCCAAAATCTAATTCGCCAGTTAACGAATCTAATCCTCAATTGCAAGTTTTCTCGGTTGGAAGCCTCTAGCCGCAGCGCAAGACGGATCATTGGGCGTATTATTGCACTTTTTGAGAACGCCTTATCTGGCCTCAGGGGGTTGGGGTTACTGTTACCAAATCGGGATATAACGACACTCTTGTTAATAAGGGTGATTGCCTCTCGAGTTCAGTTGGAAATGGAGTTTGCGGAAAGTGGTTGAAGTTCTTAATATTCTTTGGGGCCAGGGTGGAAAATGTGTTTGGACGCACCAGGATTGCACTTTGGGAAGATTTTAAGATGAGCTGTAATTTTAAATAGGTTTGGCCGTAAATATTTAAATAAGCAATGCAATCTTGCTGATGGAATTGCCATGCTACATGTGTGCGTTTCTGTTTTTGCAAATTCTGAATTTAAATAAACGTTTGTTTATAACACACATTACTCATTAAATTAAGAATTTTCCATATAACCCTTTCGATTGTCAATATATATATATATATATATTTCATGTTTAAATGATATAAAATTTGTCTGAGAAAATATCGGTATAATTTCTACTGGTTTATTTTAAAATTTGTAAGGCTTTTATTGGATGGTTTACATTTTGAAAACTGAAGAAATATGTAATTCAAACTGATCCAAGAATATTTAATATTTAGTAAATTTATATCATAAATAAAAGTGAAGACGAGAGCATTGTTTATCATACTGTATAAAATTAATAATTTCCCATCCAAATTCAATAGGGCAAATTCAATGTCCTTATATTCAAAATGCTCCTTGTATTGATTATAGCTATTACTTTAAAATACATTAACATAAAATTGTAAGCATATAACATATTATATTATTCAATTTCTATGAATTCTTATAAACTGTTCAATAAGATAGTTTTCGATAATTGCCTTAAAAATTTAACCACTTGAAACTACGAAATTGGAAATTGAGATCGATTGCTGAAATATGGAGATTGTGCGTACATTATGCATGCCATGAAAATAGCGCATATTCCTTTTTATGAATTTCCGATGTCTTGGACATTGTTTATTTATTTTCTCACGTGTTTTCTTATGGAACAATATTTAATCAATATGATTTAAGCAGTTTAAAATATATGCTTTTCCATACCAATGCTTTATCGATTTATTGATTAAATTTTAATCTTCTTTAATTTTTATTTTTTTTTTCCCAATTAAGATATTATTTAAATACATAATTTTATTCTTTGCTTGACAAAAAAAAAAAAAAAAAAAAAACACGCATCATGTCACAGTTATCCGAATGAGGATGATATTTGATAGATGAAATGTGATTTTGAAATGTGATGTGAATGTCAAATTTTCAGGGAAATTGTATGTTCTACTTAAGATATTCATATATATACACCATGCAATCAACGAGGGGTTGATTCCCAAATGGTTTTCATACATACTTCATATTGTTTGGTTTGCCAATGATTCTCAAATTTCGCTGATGTCACCTTCAAAATGTATTATCAAACTTTTTTCCAATTGTCTAGTTAAATCAGCAAGATTGTCGGAGACGTCTGCTCATCAAATTTCAAGCCGGCTGTATTGAGGGAGAATTCTGTTAATCTAGTTGTCTGGAGAAGTATTTTAAAAGTATGAAGGTAACCTATTATATGGACCTGTTGCAATGCAAATTCAACATATCTTTCTATGAAATTTTGACAATGAGGTGTGGAGGATAATAATTGTAAAGTACATAATTGTCGAGTTGCCGTCTTACTGCAAGGGCATCATATATGACAACGAAATTCATAGTTGTCAAATTAATTAACATCACATACCATATACTAATGTTTATTCGATGTGCGATGAACGACAGTCAAGTTAGAAGCAAGAAATACAAAAAAGAACAAATCGCTGAAAAACTCCAATCAGTGAGTTTCCAGGTCGAACGAACCCATAACCGCGTTTGCCGATAAGAATGCGTGACGGGCAATCGTTGGAATGGGTGCAATGAGACCAGAAGCATCTCTCTGGATAATGGTCCTATTATTGATAATGACAAACCAGCTCTGTGAGAATATGTGCTGACGAATGTTTTGTCCTTCCTTCCATTGTTTCTTTTGGTTGACCGCTGCATGTTTGACACTTTTATGGAATTGACCGCTGGTGGTGGCATCATTCAAATGTAAAATGTGTAGCAATTCTTTAATTTGATTCTCGCCCATGTTTCCTTTTAGTTCAATAGCACGTATATTCCCGATTCATGTTAATATGTTCTTGTTATGAATGATAACGTGTTCAAATGCTAACATACTCATATTATGAATGGTAACATGCTGATATTATGAATGGTAAGAAGGGATAACATGCTCATATTTGAACGTTAATTAATGGTAACATGCTCATATTATAAAAGGATAACAAATGGTAACATTCTCATATTATGGTAAATAATTGTAATATGTTCATATTATAAATTGTAACATTCTCATTTATAAATGGTCTTAAAATTGGTAACACAATATCACACTCATTTACAAATGGTAAATTTTCATATTATAAATGGTAATCAATGGTAAAATGCTGATATTAAGGATTACAAATAGTAATATGCTCATATTGTGAATGAACATAAAGTGATTAAATTGATTTTAATTCTAATGAAAATTATGCCTTAGAATAAAAATTTATTTTCCTTTATTCATAGGGTTCATCGAAAATGCTCAATGCTATTGAGTTCATTGCTTGTCCACCAAAATTCAAAAGTATTTAGAATTTCTAATTAAAATGAATATTCATACGCAATTTCATTATAAATTGAGAACTACTTCTTACAATGTCATATTTCTAGTGTTAGATTTTATTTGAATGCGATAAACTGTTTCTATGATATGAATTGAACTTAAGGTAAAAAAAGAGCAAAATTAAAAATATAGATATTATAACATCGTGTTTTGTTTAATTTATTTATTTACAGTTTCTTAATTATGTGGCATTTATCATAGTTAACTAAAGAGAATAAGGATTTCCATATCACAGAAATCAACGTTTAAAATCCTCTAACGCTGTACATTTATAAAATGATTTCGATTAAAACAATATCTTTAAATAATTTTAGTGCTTGTGTGTTGAATTATTTTATTATATAAATTATAAAAACTTTTGCAATAATTATGCCATTATATAAATTTCATTTGCACATCATTTAATTATTTTTTAAAAAATCATCCAACTAATTATTTTTAAAAAATGGCTCTCGGAAATTGGTGGAATTCTCAAATTCATTTGGACGAAAATTAAAAAAAAAAATAAGCCAGTTACACATTAAACTCACACATTTATTTCCATCTCAATCATTATCTTCATTGTCATTTTAAAATCTGCTTTTGCCAGTTAAAACGTAATAAAATTAAGTGATTAAAAACCTTTTAAAATTTCTAAATGCTTTTAGAAGTAGTTACATTTTTATTTAAAAATAATCATTAATATTTATTAGTCTCTAAGGTAATAACTTTCATCTTACCATAAAACGCTTTTTAATAACTAATTGAAGAAGTCCGAGTCTTTTAATGTCAATGTGAGATGTATTTGTGATGCAATGGATCAAATAGGTATTAGAAAATCTTGAAATACTTGTAACTAATACAGTTCGCAAAATAAAGCATAATTACATTTTTTATCAAATCAATCAGCGTTGAAATGATTATTAAAAAAATGAAATACTCAAAATTAATTTCCTGACATTTTTTTTTCATGGTGATGCAGAATTTCAAACTTTTTTTTCATCTTATCTTTCACACATAAAATCATTCAATCGATTTAGAACGAAAAAAAAAAATTCCAACAAAGAACAAAACAATAAACAAAAGATTAAAACAAAAAAAAATAATAAAATCTGCAAGCAGAATAATAAATTGCATAAAATGAAGCTTTGTATTAAATTTTTTTTGTTGAGAAAATATAAAAAAAAAAAAAAAAAAAATTCCGCATTTTAATAAGACAAAAAAAAAAAAAAAAAAAAGAGTTTCTATTGATCCACGTAGAAAAAAAGCTCCCTCTATGCTCACAGTTACTAAATTAAAACTGCCTTCAGTTGCGTGTATATTTCGTTCCCTTTTAGTTTCCGAACTTAAATATTTCTTTTGATCGAAAAAATGGAAAAACAGAAGACCGAAAAAAAAGAAAGAAAACTCAGTGGAATGGTAGAGGGAGAGAACATTCTCTCCCTCTTGTGAATTTCAATTTAAAATGAGAAGAGTTGAGATGTATGATGAACTAGGTACTTTTAATTAGATTTTTACGTTTTGCTCACGTAATATTACAAGTTTCTTTAATCATTCTTTGAGCACTGCTGATTCGACTCGGCATGTGAAAAAAAAAAAAAAAAAATGGAGAGCTGATTGAATTCTTGGATATCTGACGCACTAGAACCTCCTCGTGGACTCGGAATCTTTCATTCTGAATGTTTGATCTTCTCCCACTGCAATTAAGTCGCCGACGAAAGATACAATACTTTTTTTGTTTTTGACGTGCTCTTTGAGTTAACAGTGGCTTTGCATGTGTTCTTGACATGTTTAACTCACAGAAACATACTCATACCCACACATGAAAAGATGGATTGAATTTCAAAGGACTTTAAATTAGCATTCTACAAAACAGTGCTTTGAACTTTTACGGGTGTTATTTTATTTTTAAAGTTTAACGCAGTTTTTTTTAAATTTAAAATATCATATAGGCTACTGATACCAGAATATTTGGGGTAATTTTTAACCAAAAACCGTAAATATTAGTCCTCGAATATAAATTTAATAATTACGGAATGCGGGCATTAATCAAAGCATTTTAATGGCCTCTCAAAGCCTTTTATTTTCATTGACATATTTTAAAATCTGCTTTTTGCCAGTTTAAATGTAATAAAATTAAGCGATTAAAAACAATTAAAATTTCTAAATGCTTTTAAAAGTATTTACATTTTTATTAATAAATTGCCGTTAATATTTATTTGTGTCTGAGGTAATAAATTTCGTATTACCATAAAAAGCTTTTTAATGACCAATTGAAGTAGCCAAGGTCTCTTAATGTCGATTTGAGAAAATACATAGTAAAAGAAATGTCGAAATACTTGTAACTTAGACAGATCTCAAAATAAAGCATAATTACATTTTTATCAAATGAATCAGCGTTGAAATGATTATTTAAAGTGAAATACTCGCAAATTAATTTCCTAGCAATTCTTTTTTTTTTATTATGAAGCAGAATTTCACACTTTTTTCGCATTTTATCTTTCACACATAAAATCATTCAATCGATTTAGTACAGACAAAAAAAAAAAAATCCAACTAAGAACAAAAAAAAAAAAAAAAGATTAAAATAAAAACTGCAAGCGGAATAATAAATTGCATAAAAAATGAAGCTTTGTATTAAATTTTTTTTTTTTTTGAGGAAATAAAAAAAAAAAAAAAAAAAATCGCATTTTAATAAGACAAAAAAAAAATTTCTATTGATCCCCGTAGTAAAAGCTCTATACTCACAGTTACTAAATTAAAACTGCCTTCAGTTGCCTGTATATTTCGCTCCCTTTTTAGTTCCGAACTTAAATATTTCTTTTGATCGAAAAAATGGAAAAACAGAAGACCGAAAAGAAAGAAAGAAAACTCAAAGGAATGGTAGAGGAAGAGAAATTCTCTCCTCTTGTGAATTTCAATTTAAAATGAGAAGAGTTGAGATGTATGATGAGCTAGGTACTTTTAATTAGATTTTTACGTTTTGCTCACGTAATATTACAAGTTTCTTTAATCATTCTTTGAGCACTGCTGATACGACTCGGCATGTGAAAAAAAAAAAAGGAGAGCTGATTGAATTCTTGGATATCTGACGCACTAGAACCTCCTCGTGGACTCGGAATCTTTTCATTCTGAATGTTTGATCTTCTCTCACTGCAATTAAGTCGGCGACGAAAGATACAATACCTTTTTTTTGTCGTGCTCTTTGAGTTAACAGTGGCTTACATGTGTTCTTGTCATGTTTTAACTCACAGAAACATATTCATACCCACACATGAAAAATGGATGATTTCAAAAGGACTTTAAATTAGCATTCTCTAAAACAGTGCTTTAAAATTTCTGTGGTGTTTTTTAATTTTTTTAAAGTTTAAAGCAGTTTTTTTAAATTTAAAATATCATATCCACTAATGATACCAAAATATTTTGAGTAATTATTTATCCAAAAAAACGGTAAATATTTGTCATCTATTTAAATTTAATAATAACTCAATGTGGCCTTAATCAAAGCATTTTAATGGCATCTCAAAGCATTTTATTTTCATTTCATATTTTAAAATCTGTTTTTGCCAGTTAAAATGTAATAAAATTAAGTGATTAAAAACCATTTAAAATTTCTAAATGCTTTTAAAATAGTTATTTTTATTTATAAATATCGTTAATATTTATTAATCTCTGAGGTAATAACTTTCATCTTAACATAAACGCTTTTTAATGACTAGTCTAGTCCGAGTCTTTTAATGTCGATCTGAGATGTACTTGAAAATGCATAGCGAAATGGATCACAGAAAATGTTGAAATACTTGTAACTTATACATATCACAAAATAAAGCATAATTACATTTTTTATCCAATGAATCAGCGTTGAAATGATCATTTAAAAATGAAATACTCGTAAATTAATTTCCTGACATATTTTTTTTTTCATGGTGATGCAGAACTTCACACTTTTTTTTTCGCATTTTATCTTTCACACATAAAATCATTCAATCGATTTAGAACGAAAAAATTTCAACAAAGAACAAAACAAAATAAACAAAAGATTAAATAAAAAAAAAAAAAAAATCTGCAAGCAGAATAATAAATTGCATAAAATGAAGTTTTGTATTAAATTTTTTTGTTGAGAAAATATAAAAAAAAAAAAATCCGCATTTTAATAAGACAAAAAAAAAAAAAGAGTTTCTATTGATCCACGAAGTAAAAGAAGCGCCCTCTATGCTCTCAGTTACTAAATTAAAACTGCCTTCAGTTGCGTGTATATTTCGTTCCCTTTCAGTTCCGAACTTAAATATTTCTTTTGATCGAAAAAATGGAAAAACAGAAGACCGAAAAGAAAGAAAGAAAACTCAGAGGAATGGTAGAGGGAGAGAACATTCTCTCCCTCTTGTGAATTTCAATTTAAAATGAGAAGAGTTGAGATGTATGATGAACTAGGTACTTTTAATTAGATTTTTACGTTTTGCTCACGTAATATTACAAGTTTCTTTAATCATTCTTTGAGCACTGCTGATACGACTCAGCATGTGAAAAAAAAAAAAAAAAAAAAAAAGGTGGAGAGCTGATTGAATTCTTGGATATCTGACGCACTAGAACCTCCTCGTGGGCTCGGAATCTTTTCATTCTGAATGTTTGATCTTCTCCCACTGCAATTAAGTCGGCGACGAAAGATACAATACCTTTTTTTTTGTCGTGCTCTTTGAGTTAACAGTGGCTTGCATGTGTTCTTGTCATGTTTAAGCTCACAGAAACATACTCATACCCACACATGAAAAGATGGATGAATTTCAAAAGGACTTTAAATTAGCATTCTACAAAAACAGTGCTTTGAACTTTTAGGGGTGTTATTTTTTTTTTTTTAAAGTTTAACGCAGTTTTTTTTAAATTTAAAATATCATATAGGCTACTGATACCAGAATATTTGGGGTAATTATTTATGCAAAAAACCCAAATTTAGTCCTCGAATTTAAATTTAATAATAACGCAATGTGGCATCGATCAAAGCATTTTAATGGCATCTCAAAACATTTTATTTTCATTGACATATTTTAAAATCTGATTTTGCCAGTTAAAATGTAATAAAATTAAGTGATTAAAAACCTTTAAAATTTCTAAATGATTTTAAAAATAGTTACATTTTTATTTATAAATAATCGTTAATATTTATTTGTCTCTGGGTAATAAATTCATCATACCATAAAAACGCTTTTTAATGACTAATTGAACAAGTTTGAGTCTCTTAATGTCGATTTGTAGAAAATGCATAGTAAAACAGAAAATACTGAAATACTTGTAACTTATACAGATCGCAAAATAAAGCATAATTACATTTTTTTATCAAATGAATCACGTTGAAAATGATTATTTAAAATGAAATAATAAATTAATTTCCTAGCAAATTTTTTTTTTGATGCATTTTTTTTTTTTTGTATTTGATCTTTCACACATAAAATCATTCAATCGATTTAGAACAGAAAAAAAAACAACAACAAGAACAAAAAAAAATAAACAAAAGATTAAAATAAAAAAAAAAATCTGCAAGCGGAATAATAAATTGCATAAAATGAAGCTTTGTATTAAATTTTTTTCTGAGGATATATAAATAAAAAAAAAAATCGCATTTTAATAAGACAAAAAAAAAAAAGTTTCTATTGATCCCCGTTAATAAAGAGCTCCCTATGCTCACAGTTACTAAATTAAAACTGCCTTCAGTTGCGTGTATATTTCTCCTGCTCCCTTTTTAGTTCCGAACTTAAATATTTCTTTTGATCGAAAAATGGAAAAACAGAAGACCAAAAAGAAAGAAAGAAAACTCAGAGGAATGGTAGAGGGAGAGAACATTCTCTCCCTCTTGTGAATTTCAATTTAAAATGAGAAGAGTTGAGATGTATGATGAACTAGGTACTTTTAATTAGATTTTTACGTTTTGCTTACTTAATATTACAAGTTTCTTTAATCATTCTTTGAGCACTGCTGATACGACTCGGCATGTGAAAAAAAAAGGGGAGAGCTGATTGAATTCTTGGATATCTGACGCACTAGAACCTCCTCGTGGACTCGGTATCTTTTCATTCTGAATGTTTGATCTGCTCTCACTACAATTAAGTCGCCGACGAAAGATACAATACCTTTTTTGTCGTGTTCTTTGAGTTAACAGTGGCTTACATGTGTTCTTGTCATGTCTTAACTCTCAGAAACATATTCATACCCACACATGAAAAAAATAGAATGATTTCAAAAGGACTTTACATTAGCATTCTCTAAAACAGTGCTTTAAAATTTCTGTGGTGCTTTTTTTAATTTTTAAAGTCAAAAGCGTTTTTTTTTAATTTAAAAATATGATATCTGCTACTGATACCAAAATATTTTGAGTAACTATTCATCCAAAAAAACGGTAAATATTAGTCATCTATTTTCAATTTAATAATAACGTAATGTAGCATTAATCAAAGAATTTTAGTGGCAACTCAAAGCATTTTAATTTCTTTGTCATATTTTAAAATCTGCTTTTGATAGTTAAAATGTAAAAATTAAAGTGATTAAAAACTAGTTTAAAATTTCTAAAGGTTTTTAAAAGTAGTTACTTTTCTATTTATAAATAGTAGTTAATATTTATTAGTATGTAAGGTAATAATTTTCATCTTACCATAAAATGGTTTTTAACGACTAATTGAAGAAGTGCGAGTCTTTTAATGTCGATCCGAGATGTACTTGAAAATGCTTATTGAAATCGGTAACAGAAAATGTTGAAATACTTGTAACACACACATATCGTAAAATAAAGCATAATTACATTTTTTATCCAATGAATCAGCGTTGAAATGATTATTTAAAATGAAATACTCGCAAATTAATTTCCTGACATTTTTTTTTTTTTCATGGTGATGCAGAATTTCACACTTTTTTTTTCATTTTATCTTTCACACATAAAATCATTCAATCGATTTAGAACGAAAAAAATTCCAACGAAGAACAAAAACAATAAACAAAAGATTAAAATAAAAAATAATAAAAATCTGCAAGCAGAATAATAAATTGCATAAAATGAAGCTTTGTATTAAATTTTTTTGTTGAGAAAATATAAAAAAAAAAAAAATCCGCATTTTAATAAGACAAAAAAAAAAAGAGTTTCTATTGATCCACGTAGTAAAAGAAGCTCCTCTATGCTCACAGTTACTAAATTAAAACTGCCTTCAGTTGCGTGTATATTTCGTTCCCTTTTAGTTCCGAACTTAAATATTTCTTTTGATCGAAAAAATGGAAAAACAGAAGACCGAAAAGAAAGAAAGAAAACTCAGAGGAATGGTAGAGGGAGAGAACATTCTTCCCTCTTGTGAATTTCAATTTAAAATGAGAAGAGTTGAGATGTATGATGAACTAGGTACTTTTAATTAGATTTTACGTTTTGCTCACGTATTATTACAAGTTTCTTTAATCATTATTTGAGCACTGCTGATACGACTCAGCATGTGAAAAAAAGGTGGGAGAGCTGATTGAATTCTTGGATATCTGACGCACTAGAACCTCCTCGTGGGCTCGGAATCTTTTCATTCTGAATGTTTGATCTTCTCCCCCACTGCAATTAAGTCGGCGACGAAAGATACAATACCTTTTGTTTTTGTCGTGCTCTTTGAGTTAACAGTGGCTTACATGTGTTCTTGTCATGTTTAAGCTCACAGAAACATACTCATACCCACACATGAAAAGATGGATGAATTTCAAAAGGACTTTAAATTAGCATTCTACAAAACAGTGCTTTGAACTTTTAGGGTGTTTTTTTATTTTTTTAAAGTTTAATGCATTTTTTTAAAATTTAAAATATCATATAGGCTACTGATACCAGAATATTTGGGGTAATTATTTATGCAAAAACCCACATTAAATAACGAATTTAAATTTATTAATAACGCAATGTGGCATCGATCAAAGCATTTTAATGGCATCTCAAAAACATTTTATTTTCATTGACACATTTTAAAATATGATTTTGCCAGTTAAAAATGTAATAAAATTAAGCGATTAAAAACCTTTAAAATTTCTAAATGATTTTAGAAGTAGTTACATTTTTATTTATAAATAATCGTTAATATTTATTTGTCTCTGGGGTAATAACTTTCATCATATTATAAAAACGCTTTTTAATGACGAATTGAACAAGTTTGAGTCTCTTTAATGCCGATCTGAGATGTACTTGAAAATGCATAGCGAAATCGGGTCACAGAAAATACTGAAGTACTTGTAACTTATACAGATCGCAAAATAAAGCATAATTACATTTTTTATCAAATGAGTTACGTTGAAATGATTATTTAAAATGAAATAATAAATTTCGCAATTAATTTCCAGACATTTTTTTTTTTGTATTATGACGCATCTTATTTCACACATAAAATCATTCAATCGATTTAGAACAGAAAAAATAACAACAAATAACACAGAATAAAAAAAAAAAAGATTAAAATAAAAGAAAAAAAAAAAAAAACTGCAAGCGGAATAATAAATTGCATAAAATGAAGCTTTGTATTAGATTTTTTTCTGAGGATATATATATAATATTTTATGATATATATATATAAAAAAAATATATAAAAATCCGCATTTTAATAAGACAAAAAAAAAAGTTTCTATTGATCCACGTTAATAGAAGAGCTCCCTCTATGCTCACAGTTACTAAATTAAAACTGCCTTCAGTTGCGTGTATGTTTCGTTCCCTTTAGTTTCCGAACTTAAATATTTCTTTGATCGAAAAAAATGGAAAACAGAAGACCGAAAAGAAAGAAAGAAAACTCAGAGGAATGGTAGAGGGAGAGAACATTCTCTCCCTCTTGTGAATTTCAATTTAAAATGAGAAGAGTTGAGATGTATGATGAACTAGGTACTTTTAAATAGATTTTTACGTTTTGCTCACGTAATATTACAAGTTTCTTTAATCATTCTTTGAGCACTGCTGATACGACTCGGCATGTGAAAAAAAGGGGGAGAGCTGATTGAATTCTTGGATATCTGACGCACTAGAACCTCCTCGTGGACTCGGAATCTTTTCATTCTGAATGTTTGATCTTCTCACTGTAATTAAGTCGGCGACGAAAGATACAATACCTTTTTTTGTCGTGTTCTTTGAGTTAACAGTGGCTTACATGTGTTCTTGTCATGTCTTAACTCTCAGAAACATATTCATACCCACACATGAAAAAAATAGAATGATTTCAAAAGGACTTTACATTAGCATTCTCTAAAACAGTGCTTTAAAATTTCTGTGGTGCTTTTTTTTAATTTTTAAAGTCAAAAGCGGTTTTTTTTTAATTTAAAATATGATATCTGCTACTGATACCAAAATATTTTGAGTAATTATTTATCCAAAAACGGTAAATATTTGTCATCGATTTTAAATTTAATAATAACGTAATGTGGCATTAATCAAAGAATTTTAGTGGCAACTCAAAGCATTTTAATTTCTTTGTCATATTTTAAAATCTGCTTTTGTTAGTCAAAATGTAAAAAAAAAATCGATTAAAAACAATTTAAAATTTCTAAAGGTTTTTAACAGTAGTTACTTTTCTATTTATAAATAGTAGTTAATATTTATTAATATTTAAGGTAATAATTTTCATCTTACCATAAAATGGTTTTTAACGACTAATTGAAGAAGTGCGAGTCTTTTAATGTCGATCCGAGATGTACTTGAAAAAGCTTATTGAAATCGGTAACAGAAAATGTTGAAATACTTGTAACTCACACATATCGTAAAATAAAGCATAATTACATTTTTTTATCCAATGAATCAGCGTTGAAATGATTATTTAAAATGAAATACTCGCAAATTAATTTGATGACATTTTTTTCATTGTGATGCAGAATTTCACACTTTTTTTTTCGCATCATATCTTTCACATAAAAAATCATTCAACGATTTAGGACAGACAAAAAAAAAAAAAAAAACAAAAGAAACAAAAAAAAATAAACAAAAAGATTAAAATAAAAATAAAATAAAAACTGCAAGCGGATTAATAAATTGCATAAAATGAAGCTTTGTATTAAATTTTTTTTTGTTTAAGGAAATAAAAAAAAAAAGTCTGCATTTTAATAAGACAAAAAAAAAAAGAGTTTCTATTGATCCACGTTAGTAAAAGAGCTCCCTCTATGCTCACAGTTACTAAATTAAAACTGCCTTCAGTTGCGTGTATATTTCGTTCCTTTTAGTTTCCGAACTTAAATATTTCTTTTGATCGAAAAATGGAAAAACAGAAGACCGAAAAGAAAGAAAGAAAACTCAGAGGAATGGTAGAGGGAGAGAACATTCTCTCCCTCTTGTGAATTTCAATTTAAAATGAGAAGAGTTGAGATGTATGATGAACTAGGTACTTTTAATTAGATTTTTACGTTTTTGCTCACGTAATATTACAAGTTTCTTTAATCATTCTTTGAGCACTGCTGATACGACTCGGCATGTGAAAAAAAAAAAAGGGAGTAGCTGATTGAATTCTTGGATATCTGACGCACTAGAACCTCCTCGTGGACTCGGAATCTTTTCATTCTGAATGTTTGATCTTCTCCCTCTTGCAATTAAGTCGGCGACGAAAGATACAATACTTATTTTTTTGTCGTGCTCTTTGAGTTAACAGTGGCTTACATGTGTTCTTGTCATGTTTAAACTCACAGAAACATATTCATGCCCACACATAAAGAGATGGATGAATTTCAAAAGGACTTTAAATTAGCAGTCTCTAAAAAGATTGTTTTAAAATATTAGGTGTTTTTTTATTCTTTTAAAGTTTAACGCAGTTTTTTTTAAATTTAAAATATCATATAGGCCACTGATACCAAAATATTTTGAGTACTTTTTTATCCAAAAAAAAACAGTAAATATTAGTCATCGAATTTAAATTTAATAATAACGCAATGTGGCATTAATCAAAGCATTTTAATGGCATCTCAAAGCATTTAATTTTCATTTACATATTTTAACATCTGTTTTTTCCAGTTAAAATGTAATAAAATTAAGTGATTAAAAACCATTTAAAATTTCTAAATGCTTTTAGAAATAGTTATTTTTTTATTTATAAATAGTATCGTTAATATTTATTTGTCTCTAAGGTAATAACTTTCATCTTAACATAAAACGCTTTTTAATGACCAGTCTAGTCTGAAGTCTTTTTTAATGTCGATCTGAGATGTACTTGAAAAATGCATAGCGAAATCGGATCACAGAAAATGTTGAAATACTTGTAACTTATACATATCGCAAAATAAAGCATTATTACATTTCTTATCAAATGAGTCAGCGTTGAAATGATCATTTAAAATTAAATACTCGTAAATTAATTTCCGGACATATTTTTTATTGTGATGCAGAACTTCACACTTTTTTTCGCATCTTATCTTTCACACATAAAATCATTCAATCGATTTAGAACAGAAAAAAAAAAACCACAAAGAATAAAAAATAAACAAAAGATTAAAATAAAGAAAAAAAAAAAACTGCAAGCGGAATAATAAATTGCATAAAAATGAAGTTTTGTATTAAATTTTTCTGAGGATATATATATAAAAAAAAAAATCCGCATTTTAATAAGACAAAAAAAAGGTTTCTATTGATCCGCGAAGTAAAAGAGCGCCCTCTATGCTCACAGTTACTAAATTAAAACTGCCTTCAGTTGCGTGTATATTTCGTTCCCTTTTAGTTCCGAACTGAAATATTTCTTTTGATCGAAAAAATGGAAAAACAGAAGACTGAAAAGAAAGAAAGAAAACTCAGAGGAATGGTAGAGGGAGAGAAACATTCTCTCCTCTTGTGAATTTCAATTTAAAATGAGAAGAGTTGAGATGTATGATGAACTAGGTACTTTTAATTAGATTTTTACGTTTTGCTCACGTAATATTACAAGTTTCTTTTTAATCATTCTTTGAGCACTGCTGATACTACTCGGCAGGTGAAAAAAAAGGGGGAGAGCTGATTGAATTCTTGGATATCTGACGCACTAGAACATCCTAGTGGGCTCGGAATCTTTTCATTCTGAATGTTTGATCTTCTCTCAGTGCAATTAAATCGGCGACGAAAGATACAATACTTTTTTTTATCGTGCTCTTTGAGTTAACAGTGGCTTACATGTGTTCTTGTCATGTCTTAACTCTCAGAACATATTCATACTCACACATGAAAAGATGGATGAATTTTCAAAAGGACTTTTAATTAGCATTCTCTAAAACAGTGGGTTAAAATTTATTATTTAGTTAATTTTTTAAAGTTAGAACAGCTTTTAAAATTTAATTAAACATGTAGGTTATTGCTAATAAAACATTTTGGGCAATTATTTATTCAAAAACTGTGAATTTTATACATGGAATTTAAATTTTATTAACTAAATGTAGCATTAATAGCAGATAGTCAAAATTTCAATTAAAATATTCTAAAAAACAAATGGTTAAGAAATTTCAACCATTTAATGGTCTCTTAGAATATTCAATCTATTATTGCAAAAACTTACAAAATTGCTTCTTTTAATGTATATATATATATATATATATATATTATATATATATTATTTTCTCATTAAAAATTAATCTTTTAACATTTCGTTATTGAAATTATTTATTTTTCTTTTCTACAATTTTGTAAATTAACTACTTTTATTCATTTTTTAAATTAACTACTTTTATTTTATTTTTTTCTCTTGAGATCATTTGTTTATAAACCGTCTATTTCATGTATATTAAGATATTGACAATCTCTCATGTTGTTCTCATAATTTTTCGCACAATGAAACTTAGGGATGTTAGAGTTTTTATTTAATTTAAATTTAGGTGGCTGAAAAATTTTAAATTTGAAAAGCGTTCATAAATTAAAGATGTTTTAGAACCACTGACCTAAAGGATCAGAGGCACCAGATCGATAACCATTTCCTTTGAGGAGCTTAGACCCTAAATGGAGAACCCATATATGATTATTCATTGGAAAATGTTTTCGTAATGTTATTTAAAACTTGCTGGAAGTTTCTTTTGTACAGGTAGTATTTATGTAAAGAAATATCGATAATATAATATTGGATCATAATGATGCAGAATTTAATAAATTAACAATGATAAAGAATACAAAATACTGAAGTGGTTGTAAAAAATAGTACCAAACTTGAGCATTTGAAAGAGATGGATTTCAGAACTGAGACAGTTAAATTCGAAAACAGACAAAATAAAAGAATAACCGAAAGATAGTGTGCCTTTATCGGAAATTAGCATGATTAATACATAAGATGGAAATATTGGGATCATGTTGAAAGAGGACATGCCTTTCATAGAGTTTGATAAAAAATAAGGTGGAAAAATATCGGCTAGTATAGAAGGTCTTCTGTGAGCCAACTTTGTCAAACATAAATTGACACGAACAGGATTGAATCATGTCTGCAGCTCCAGAGGTGATTGTCTTCATGTCAAAGAACTTGATATTCGGAATCACTTTCATCATTTAACCATACAACATTTCTTAAGCAAAATATTTTAAAGGACAAAAAGAATTCCATTCTTTTCAAAATCTTCCGCAAATTTCTGAATACTGAGAAATTACTGAATATAATTATAAAATAATCAAATTGGGTAAGTGGTAGGAATTGTATGGGAGAATCTTCTACTTTTCGGTTTAAAAGCAAAATAAAAGATATGTATCTTGTTGGAATATTTATGTTTCGCTCTTGTAATATTAGAGGTTTCTTTAATTATTACTTTAGTTCAACGGGAAAAACCTCACATGAAAAAAAAAAGAAATGTTACGGTACTTGAAATAAGAAATAAATTCCTGGATAATTTAAGCAAAAAGAACATTCATGCAGACAAGAATCTTTGCATTCTAATTGTGCGATATTATCTTACTACAATTAAGATAATGAGAGGAGAAAAAAATAGTTTTCTATTTTAATAAACGTCTTCTCACAAGATGTTTATTGCATAAAGATTATTTTAATTTTCCCTCGCCTCAATACATACATATGCATTTCAGAAATTAACAAATTAAGAAACACCATAGAACCAAACCGAATAATCGCAATCGCCCCCCCACACACATTGCAATTTCATAATCATGAATGTTTAAGCCAATACGATTAGTCTGCATACATTTTTACGAATCAGGAAATTACATATAAGAATTACTGGTTTATATTTAAATTAATTTTTTATTGCCATCAATATCAGCAATAACTTTATAGTGCTTATGACAAAATTTTTTTGCATTATCAGAAATATTGAACATTCCCTTTTTTCAAATCAAATTATACCTTTTTCTGAATAATTGCTAATTTAGTTTACTACAGTAATTTACTTGAGAAAATCTTTATAAATCAGATATATACGAACAACTTTTTTATAAATGTTTGGAAAAATTCATGAAATATAATATATATGTGATGCTTTAATGTTTAAAAATGTTTTGAATATGCTTTGTATATAAGGATGTAATTGAATTAATCGATTATATTCTTAATGGATTTTTCTAAAATTTTATAACTGCATATTAGATTTATTTACTTTTTTTGATGGCCGAGTGACTGGTGCTCAGTGTCATAGGTTTCAGGTTCGAGCCGGAATCTTGGATATTTGTAGTGTTGGGATACAGTCATATTAGGCAGAACTAAGGTGGATACCTTAGTTCTGCCTAATATGACTGTAAAATATTGAGCATAGGGCTGACAACACTGAAGTCAGTGAAGAAGAATTTTTAATGGTCTAATTTTATATCAAGGATGCAAATATTGCACAAGATAGTTTAACTTTGGAAAAATTAAATCTAAAAATTGTTTAATCGTCTTTTTTAAAAAAATATGTGCTAATTATCACATTTATTTGTAATAAAATGTATTATTTTTTTTTATATTTACTATATATTCTAATACTATACTATATACTATATTTTCCTATATTTATCGATTCATCATGAATGATTATTTAAAAAATTTTAAAAATTTTAAAGCATCATTAAACAAATTATAACAGATTAGTCCTACTCTGAATAGATTTAAAAATACTCTAAATTGAACAAAAATAATTTTTTATTTAATAATAAGTTATTTCATTAAAATTATTTGAGGTGATGTAACAAAAGGTGAGGTGTTGTTATGAATATATATATATATAACTATTCGATAATTAGACAACAAAAATACAGTTACAGTAATATTAAATTTATTTTTGAAATCTACAAATATTTGCAAAACTTTTCCCTATTATATTTCCCTGTTCAATATTTAAAGATAACATATGTTATACGACATATGTTGTGTGTGTTATAAATATATGCTAAATGACATATAAAGCAATAAACATTTGGTACTTAATTATTGGGCAAAATGTATTAAAAGTGAATATTCTCTTGGATTGTCTCAAATAATACTTTTCCACATAAGGTTATAAAAAAATGTAATTTTTTTGTCTAAATAATTAATGACGAAAATGGAATAAAACAGTGATTCAAAAGTACATATATATTTTAATTAAATTTTATTTTCATGTAGAACTTTATCATATTTTTCTATAATTTTTATCCTTTTACTTCTTCAAATGCACAAACTTAATAAAATATACGTTGGAAAACCGAACACTGAGTGAATATATTTTTTAAGAAAATTGGCTTTTGGAAAGCTTCCAAAAGTATTTTAATTCAAAGTTTATGTAAGAAATAAAGAAAATAAACACAATTTACTTTTTTCCCTCATAAACTATTTGCCATGTCATAAACACAGAAATAAAAAAAAAGAATTGCAAACGTTTAAAAAGTAAACGTTTATTCCTTAATAAAAATATTTGCATACAGAAAAACATTTTTTGTAGCGAAAATGTAGAAATCATTTACTTATATTTCATAGGCGTAGCAACTTTGAAGATATTTCATCTTTGCTTTCAGAAAATAATCTAAAGCAGTAGTAAAAAAATCATCCTGTAGGTTTTATAAAGAAAAATAATACTAAATCTCAAATACTACATAAAAAATTGCTGTTGCTCGTATATGCTTTTTGTAGATGTATAGTACTTTTTGTAGATGTAAGGTTATTATGTTTTTATCATCTAAAATACAGGAAAAAGTGCTTTATAATACGATTTATTTCAGTAGGTTTAATCTTTAAAAACATAAAAAAAATAAAAAAAAAATTAGAGTCGTTGAAATCGAACAATTTTTTTGCCTTCTAATATAGTACCACAGATAATGGAACACAGAACTGGCGTTAGTGACAACAGAAGACGATTTAGAGACGAAAATAAAAACCCGATATCGTTTTCTCTTGTAAAAGAAAAGAATCGTATTTTTATCGTTTGGATTTTTTTCTATTTTTTTTTTTTTCCTTTTTGGCAACAATTTTTTAGAAATGATTTTATATGTTAGAATTATGTGTGGAACTCAGTTGCATTATTATTGGAAGTACGCTGGGAAAAAAAAAGAGTGATTATAGTAAATACTTTCTTCTTAATATTGACTTTATAGGCAACTGGAAATAGATAGTCAAATAAAATAATAAAATAACAGAAAAAAAGAAAGAAATATATTTACTGAAATGGTTATTTGGATTGGATACAATTAATAACTGTTATTTTTTTGTGTGTGAGAATGGTCATCCTACAATTGTGGTAATAATTGAAATGCACAGGCATTTAATAACTGTCGTATTTTATTACAGATTTAAATTCAAGTTGATTGTTAAGTAGGAAATGTAAAATTAAAAAAAAAATTATTTGTGTAGTATATTAACGTAATCCTACTAAAGATTCAATAAATATGTCAATATATAAAAAAAAAGCATAAGAAAACATTTTTAATGCAAATGTTTTCTTATGCTTTTTTTCTTATATATTTTCTTATATATTGTTTTCTTATATATTGACGAAATTTACTTAGTAGTATTTCGACATTACAATTAATTAAGCAAATTATTGGATTTTGTATTTAATATCATTTCCTTTATTTATTGAACATTCTTAAAAAAATTTTAAATTTAGAATTTTTATGTAATTTGTATCCGCCTTTATTATTATTATTATTATTTACAAATTTTTTTAGCATATTGCATAAAATGTCAGCAAATCTTTTTAAAGGTTATTACTATATTATACAATTATCTGTACAATTAAATTACAATTATTCGTCAAATGAATTATAAAATTATTATGCATAATAAGGAATAATGCTCAGGTTACTAAATTTTAAAATAAGTATTTCCACTTTTGAATTTTAAGAGATTTTAAATTTTTACTAAAATTTTCATTAGAATATGAATTGGATTAAATATAAAATTTAATGGAATTATCTAATCTGTTGTCTATTCAGAAATATTTTCAATCAAATCTTCAATATGAGAGAACTACAATTAATAAATAAAATAAAGGAATTTTTTAAAAAAGGATTCAAGTTATAATGTTTGTTTATTAGATTTTTTATTAATTTAACTTTCTATAGTACAATAATTGATATAGAATAAGTAGTAAATAGTCTTATAATAAGTATAATAAGTCTACAAATAATAGACGTTTATCAAAATTGTTGTATTATGGAAATTTGAAAATCATTCGTATTGCAGTATATTTTCGAGTATATCACATGTAGCACAGCCTCTTGGCTCGCAAATTATTTTAATATTCCATAATGCTATTTGTTAAGGCGACGAAAATTTCTGAAATACTACAAATATCTTTCTGCAATATTCATTTCGTATCTTCTAAATGCATTTCTCTCAAGATTCATTTCATTCTGACATAACCACTTCCTATAGGATTTATTTCCATCGCAGAACCATCCCTATCCATGTATAGCCATTTATTCCTAGAAGGAAGAAAGGCTTTCCGTACTACATACTTCATTCCTCGTGCAAACATCCATTTATAAGATTCATTCTCCGAACAGAAGAAACTTTCCCCAAGATTCATTTCATCCCTAGAACAAATAACTTCCTATAACACACAATTTATTCCTGCAATTTAATCCTGCAAACATCGTTTCGTGAAATTCGTAACATTCCTAAAACGAGCACTTTCTTTTGGAAATCATTTAATTTTTGGATTTTAATTACATTTATAATCCTCCTTTTTCGTAATAAAATATAATTTTATTCTTTAAAGAATCGCTCGTCAATGAATATTTACAAAACACACACATAATTATCACAAAGTTTGATTTTCAGCAGTAGCTTACTGAAATGCAAAATGATTATGAAAATAATTGGTAGCAATACACTGTTCAATAGGAGTAGAGGATATTAGAAAAAATAATTAAAAACCGTACGTTGTTTAATATAAGTAGAGGATATTGGATATATTTCATAAAACAACGAGTTAATGAGAATTTAAAACAAAGCGAATTAAATTGGAAGCTTTCAAAATTATAAATCGTTTATATAAACACTTTTACACAACATCTTAAAACGTTATTTCAAACTTACAACTGTTAGAATACCAAAATATTTATCTGTGATTATGTCAAAACAATATTTGCAACCTTTCGTTATCCTACTTCAATATTTTTTTAATTCAAAGTACTAAAATAAAATAATCGTGCACATGTAGAAATAATAAAATATTTTCTACTTTTTAATTTAATATCTTCGTTAAAGAAGTTAAAAGTGCGTAACAGGCGAGGCTTTAAGATTTATAAAACATAACCCAGTTTTTAAACTCTAAAATTGTGAATTCAATTCGATTTTCTTTGTTTTTTGGTCTAAATGCAAGACGTCTACTTTTTTTCCATTTCCATATTCGAAGAAAGAAAGCCATTTCCAGCAGTATATAAAATCTAATTTCTTTCTAAGCAAAAAAAAAAAAAAAAAAAAAAAAGATTAGTTGAAATGTACTCTCAAAGATGTCTGTCATTACGAATAAATAAATATTGTGTAGAATAAATATTTGATTATTTTAGATTTTTTTTTTAAACTTACTAAGAAAGGCGATAGAAAAAAACAATAAAACAAGGAATGTAGTTGATACCCAAAAATTACAAGTGTAATTGATTATTTAAAACCAGAGTAATTAATTTAGTTTGTTTATATATTTGCATGTGATCAGAATTTAAAACATAAATATGAAATGTTACATATAATATAAATGTATTAATTGTTTATGGAAGTTTAATACTTCCTTTCGGGCTTGCTACATACCAGGGGTGACTGGTTTAAAAGCCCTGGTCTTAACTAAACAAAATAAGTGATATAACTGATTTATTAGCCGAATCCATTCCAACTAATCTAAGGCATATCAATCGAAAAAACATTTTAATGACATTTTAAAATTCACATTTATTGATTTAGATCTGAATATTCTTGGAGAAAGAATTCTAAATTATATGCGAATAAAAGTTTTTATTAATGTATTTGTTAAAAGTAATTAATAAATTATTTTATTAGTGCCTTTATTAAATATTAATTATAATGCATTTATTATTTATTCTAGGAAGAAGTTTTAAAATAAGCACTGTATGACTCCTCTGTAACGTGATTAAAAATAATTAACTTCATTATAAAAAAAGAAATTATTAAAAGTAGAATTATTTTTATATTTAATATTAAAGAGAAACTCATTTTAACTAAGTATATATGTTTAATGAAACATTGAAAGGAATAAATACGTATGTTAATACATTTAACTCTTTGAAGTCATACATACATGTACTATATATACAGGAAGACAAAAATAATGATATACATGTTGAGTTAATCTTGTTTTTTCAATTACTTCCTTTTTCAATGACATTTAATACAGTGCATATTTAATAATTCATAACACTTGCAGAGTATATAAATAATAAAATACAGTAAGTATAAGTGAACAAAATTAAATTGCTAGTTTTAAATAGCTATCTTAAAAATAAGTGTTAATTTGTATAAATTCAAATTTTTGTGTTGTTTCAATTCAAATAATACTGCTGTATTATTTGAATAATAATAATAATAATAATTTTAATAATAAATATTATGTAAAATGTTTGATTATGGCCCAATACGACATTTGCGGAATTCCCTTGAGGATAATTTTCATGTAAAAATAACACTTACAGAATTTTTTTTATTAAATATTAATATAAATTTAATATTCTAAAATATAACCTTACAAAACATCATAATAAATATGTGTGACTGTAATTAACTGCTAATTTTGCATTGCGTCAACTTTTACGTTACAACAGGGGATCATGGGATGGCAGAAGATCTTCCTATGATTCAATCATGCTGCTCTTATTGACAAAAGACGTTCATGACAGTCAATTGTGTGTCTGCTTCTTTCAATATAGCAATGTTTTTTTTAAATAAAATGAATGTTTACAGCGCTAATGCGAGACAAATTATTATACATTTTATGTTAATGATTAACGTAAATTCTTTTATTTTAATTATTAAAAATCAAATTTAAATTATTTAAATTTATTTCTGAACGGACAAGCTCGCTAAATCCCATTGCATTATGCTACTAATTTTATTCATAATCAAATTTCCATTCAATCCAAAACAAATCATTTCTTATCTTATGGAGACTTTATACAGGGATTTGATAATAAATTAAGTGCTCTATTGTTCTGCTTTACTCTTCACATCTCGCCAAACTAAGCATACACCAATACATCGCATTGAAAATGGCACAAGACATACCTTTATTAACACCCTCTTGAACAAAGTTAAATAGACTTGCTGAAACTTAACTTAATTCCTGCTCAATTTGCAACGGCTTAGACAATGCGTTAATTCAAGCAGATAACAAAGGAATACAAGCATGTGGGGGAGAGGGCTGCTGCTAAATATAACATATTTCATCTCTCCAGCAACGCATTATTATTTTCCTGTATTTATTGATCCACGAAATAATAAGGAATCAAGCAGAGTATTACGAAACTAACGGCAGTAGGGAAGAGGAAATAAGAATTTAATACTGACAGGTATTTCGTGCGTAAATATTTATAGCGATGAAGTGAGCTTCTAGTTTCCTTTTTTCTTTCTTTTTTCTTCTTTTTTTTTATCTCGGAATAGTAACTAAATGGAATGGATCTGACAAATGAAATGGCTTCCAGCATTGATCCGGTTGGTTTGGACGGAAAGAACAAAAAGGGGATTGAATTAAAGATGAATTCATGAGATTATTTAGTTTAAAAACATTTCCCAGTTGCATTATATATATATGTAAGTCTTAGAGATTCGTTCGATGGAAGGCAACGTTGAGATCTAAATTAACACATAGTAATTTATTAATTCTGTTTAATCAGTCTTTATGGGTATTATTATTTCATTGCAAGATTTTATTATCGTGATTTCTAAAATAATGAAATGACTCAACCATTGATGATGCGTTAGTTTAGTTGAATGGATTTGGCGAGTGAATTAGTTAAATCATTATTCTGATTTAACTCAGACAAAAGGGATTGAATTAAAGATGAATTCATGAGATTATTTAGTTTAAAAACATTTCCAAGTTGCATTATATATATCTAAATTTTAGATATTCCTTCAATGGATGGCAACGTTGAGATCTTATTAACACAGTAATTTATTAATTCTGTTTAATTAGTCTTTATGGGTATTATTATTTCATTGCAAGATGTTAATATCGTGAATTCTAAAATAATGAATTGGCTTCAGTATTGATCCGGTTTGGTTTGGACAGAAATACAAAAGGGGTTGAATTAAAGATGAATTCATGAGATTATTTAGTTTAAAACCATTTCCCAGTTGCATTATATATATATATCTTAGTCTTAGAGATTCGTTCGAAGGAGGGCACCATTGAGAGCTAAATTTACACATAGTAATTAATTTACACATAATTTATTAATTCTGTTTAATCATTCTTTATAGGTATTATTATTTCATTGCAGAATTTTAATATCGTGAATTCTAAAATAATGAAATGGCTCAACCATTGATGATGCTTTAGTTTAGTTGAATGGATTTGGCGAATGAAATAGTTAAATCATTGTTCTGCTTTGATTGGGAATTTGAAAAGGGGATTGAATTAAAGATGAATTCATGAGATTATTTAGTTTAAAAACATTCCCCAGTTGTATTATATATATTTAAGTCTTAGAGATTCGTTCGAATATAAGACCACCCCAGGGACACCGTTTTGAGTCCATTGAAGAGATTCAACGTGAATCGCAGAGCGCTTTGAAGACCAACCCTGCCGATGAGTTTTTAGCAAGCAATGAGATCTAAATTGTAAGGATCGGAAAAAAAAACTTGCATAAGTGCATTGTGTCCGGAGGGGATTACTTTGAAGGCGAAGAAATAAATTTGGAATATAAATAAAGAGTGTTATTTATTATTTTTATTTAAAAAATAATTGAAATTGAAATTTGTTTTTTTAAAAAGTAAATTTTAAAGTAAAAAAAAATAATTGTCTTACTTTTTGGGCATAGTAGTATGTTAAAAAATTAGTTAGATCACTTATTTGTTTAGTTAAGACAATAGATTTTAATCCAGATACCTTTGGTGTGTAGTATAAGTCCGAAAAGAAATGTTAAATTTCCATGAAACATTAATGCATTCGTATTATATGTTACATTTCATATTTATGTTTGAAATTCTAATCTTTTGTAAATATATAACAAACCAAATTAATTACTGTGGTCTTATATTTAAATAATAAACACTTGTAATTTTTGATATCAAATACATTTCTTTATTTTAATGGCTAAAATATCTTGGCTTGTTTAGTAATTTAAAAAAAAAAAAAATAAAAAAATGTCAAATATATATTCTACACTATATTTATTTATTCGAGATATATATTTCAATTAATATTTTATTTTTATTTTTCTTTTTTGGCTTAGAAAAAAATTATATTCTATATGCGGCTAGAAATGGTTTTCTTTCTTAAAATGTAGAAAAAATGAGAAGAAGAAAATTGGATGTCTTGCATTTAGACCGAAATACAAAAGAAAATCGAATTGAATTCACAATTTTAAAATTTAAAAACTGGGTTATGTTTTATAAATCTTAATGCTTTGATTGTCACCCGCTTTTAAATTCTTTAACAAAGAAAATTAAATTAACAAATTAGATAATATTTTATTATATCTGCATGTGTACGATTATTTTTACTTCAGTATTTTGATTTAAAAGATATTGAAGTAGGACAATGAATTTCAGATATTCTAGAGACACACTGTATACGTTAGAGCTACATTAAATGATACTGTTTGAAGCGTTTTAGTAAATCAATATCAGTAGCTGAGGAAAATGTAAATCTAACTATATTTTACCTTTCAAGGATAATCTGGATTGTGACATTTCTACAACGCTGGTAAAGACATAGTTTATAACATGCACTGCTGAATTATGACTTTTTGTAGTTATGTTATATTTATGTTTTCGAGACTATTCATCTTCTGTGATATAGATAATTTACATATATCCAAACAATAGTTATTTATTTTCATTTATGACTTGTACATATATAGCAGACATACATGTTGAAATGAGTAGCAGTGCAAATTGCCTAATGACATCAGATGTCTAGTAATACAGCGGTAAAAATCTGAATTAAATGCAACTCTTTTTTCAACTTTATAATTTTTTTTTTCAACTTTATATCTTTCCTTTTTTTTTAAACTTTTATCTGATTGTTCTTTTATAAAAATATAATTTGACTTATTTAAATAAATTCTAAAGCAATTAAAAAAATTAATTATCTGACTCATGCATTACGCAATTTCTTTGTTACGAAACGATGATTAAGTAATGATTTCTTATTTATATATTAATTAAAATTAATATTACTTTTCAAATTCTATACTATATGAAATTAATATTATATAGAATATATTATTTAAATTATATATAATCTCTTATACATTATAGTTAATTGATTGATTTTTTCTTGCAGAATATGTGGTAATTAGTCTTTAGTCTTTAGGTGATTAGCAGGTTTTTTTATCAAATAAAAAACTTGTACTTATATTTAAGTACTTTTTTTTACAAAGTCACAAGTATTTTAATTGACATTAAGTACTTAGTAATACAAAAACTAAATTTAACCACGTTTTTAATCGTAATTTCCTTTCATTATATAATATTACTCATGCAAAGGAAATATAATGTTATTATAAAAATAATTAATTTACCTTCACATTATATCATTTCTTTAATAATTGGTTTTTACATTTTTCGTTAAAGAACTATGTTTAAGTATATTTATTTATTATAGTTAATGATAATATAAAAAAAAATTCTCTATAATGTGAGATTTTTTTTTCAATTACGCATAGTTGCTAAGCTGATTAATATTTCTCTGTTGAAGACATAATAAATGAAAGACTCAAGACATATAAAAACTTATACTTATATTACAGTATAAATATCTCAAATACGCCTACGCAACTTATAATCTATGATTTAAGAAGTTAAAATTACCTCCTCACACTGTCGATGAATTATTAATGTTATAGTTTATTGTGAAGACAAAACTTTATTTTGTTATAAGTTATTATGCATATTAGCTTGCCTGGCTATGCTTCTATGTTTACACGGTAGACAAGGTAATATACAAAATAATATTTTGTTTAATATATTTATAATACCAGAAAACTGATAGATTACTACTGTGTCCAAAAGGTAAGACCAATTTTCAATTTAAAATTCCCGGGGATTATGTAATTTCAATTTCTTTTCTTTTTTAGGTTGCTGGAAGTGACCATCACGGACATCAGTTGACATCTGTGTAAAATTTGACGTCAAAATATTTATTAGTGTTTGAGTTACGCTTGGCTTTGTGAGACGCTAAACCTGATTCCGGCGATTTTTGAAATGTTTGAATTAATTGAACAAAGAACTTGCATTACATTTTGTTTGCGGAAACGTATAGAATGTTGCAGAAGGCATTCGGTGGGTATTCCTATATCGGAAAAAAATGTTTAAAAATGGTATAAACAGTTCACAGAAGGCAGAGAATGCGTTGAAGACGAAGATCTCTCTGGTCGATCATCAACCTCAACCGACGTAGTTCACGTCCAAAAAAATTAAAGATTTGGTGCTTTCAAACCGTCGATTTACGATTAGAGACCTTGCTTATAATTTCAAAACTTCGCTTATTTTTTCCACTTTGGGCCTCAAATGCGTTAAATGTCGATTGGTACCGAAAAACACTGAATGTGCCAGTTCACACTGCATTGATTCTTCATGACTTTTCGCCAAAAATGAAACCCATATCGTTCGACAACCATCGTATTGACCTGATTTAGCATCGTGCTACTTCTGACTATTCCTTAAACTCAAAAGATGACTCCGAGGACACTAGTTTGAGTCGATTGAAGAGATTCAACCTGAATGGCCGCGCTCTTTGAAGACCATTCCTGCCGATGACTTTTTAGCATGCATTGAGGGTGGGGAAAAAGTTTGCAGAAGTGCATTGTGTCCGGAGGGGATTACTTTGAATGCGATGAAATAAATTTGGAAGAATAAATAAAGAGTTTTTGAAAAAAGAAAATAAGCGGTCTTACTTTTGAGCACAGTAGTATTTTCATTTCAAATGCTATTTTTCTTTAGACAAGAATATTTGCATATATATTTAAATCATCATCTGTTTTTTAATATCATTCTAATTTCTTTGAAGAAAAAAAAAATAAATAAAATAAATTATTACTGTAATATGACATTTGAAATTTGAAATATTTCATATTATGTAAGAAAAACCTTAATATTTGCAAATGAACAAAAGAACTTAATACCAACTTATATAAAATAAAAATATTTCTGCAGTATATTAACATTAAAAAGAAAGAATTTAATTAATCATAAAAAAACTGAAATGGAAAGACACTAAAAGATACACTCTTTAGAAAACAGTAAAATAATTAAAATTTTGTTGATTTTTCACCTTTTTTGAAATTAAGTAATATTTAATTAGCAAATACACTACTTATTTTAGGTATGATTTGTTAAAATAATTAATTATCTATTTGCACTATTTCAGTTTTTTAAATGCAATATACTGCAAATCATCCAAGAAAATAGGCAAAAGGAAATAAGAAATGAATTACTTTTATATTAAAAAACTTGTAATAAGTTATTAATTCTATAAATATAAACCCCGATTAAATTCAATCATATTTAATATTTTAATGCAATGTTAATTTATTAATTATATTATATTTATAAAGTAGAGTTCATATATTTTATTAAGCAATTTATTAATTTTTCGTAAGAAATATGGGTGAGATATTTAATTAAGTGACTTTTGATGTATCAAGTATTTTTAAAGTGTGATTTTTATACCTTACGGAGCCATCAGAATGAATTATCTACAATTTAAATCTCGTAGTAAAATTATGTCATGTTTTATGTAATGTAATAATCAAATACTTACTGAAACTTGTACACAATAAGTTAATTTTAATTAAAATATTCAAAAATGTTTGTTATAAAAAAAAACGTGAATGATCTTAACAATAATAATTGTAAAAAACTTTTTGCAAACATCATTCTATATTTATTGCAATTTTTTAAAACTTCTAATTTAAATGAAATATTTAGTCTTACACATTCGAAAAAAACTATCCATATTAAACTCTAAACCAGAAACCTTATATTTTAAAAAAAAAATATTTGCTTTTTAATTTACTAGAGAGTTTTAAAAATATCTTATTCGTTATCCTTTCTCGTTTAATTAATGGAAGACGGGATTTTTTCCAAACATTAGCCAGATTCCTCCACTCAAAAATGCTGGAAAAAAGCTATAATTCATATCATATACCATATGTAATGGACCCCTAAAACGGATGTTTATGACAAGCTATGAAAAGCAAGTATAAAAGAAAAATTATTATTGTCAGCAAAATAGTTCCTGAAAAGCATTTATTTTAACTTCGTCAACCGATGAATTATTAAAAAATAATTAAAACATAACCATGCCACACATGTATAACTTTTTTTCTTCATGATGTAAAGACAATGTAATGCCCATGTTTAAGTATTGGAAAAATGATGATACAGAGTATAGGAAATAGTTAAAATATATTAACACTTTATTTACCAATTTCTTAACATTTTCTCTTGGAAGACACAAAAGTCGATGCTTAAAAAAAGGCCTGGGGCGATATCTTCTGCGTCAAAAATATCTTCAATGTTAATTAAAGTTGTTACCAGGTGATGTTCCACTTTATTTTAACTTTTATTATTATTTTTTTTTTCTTCTGTCATCCCTTTAACTCTTTTCCAAGTAATCGTCGTCGACACTTTTAAGTTGAATCTTCTACAATTTATTTTAGAATTACCTAAGGGAGAAATTTAACTTGGAAGCTTAAGTATTGACTTTAGATCTTTTCACGAGATAAAATGTTCGGCGCCATTTTCGTAGCTTTTAAAAGGAACGTGGCCCCCGAGGTGATTAGCTGATTTGCGTCTGATTGTACTAAAGACATTCTTTACCTGAAAACTACATTAAAAATGGCTTTGAATAGTTGTCTAATTATTATTTTACCAATAATCTATAAGAGTGTTTCCTTAAAACCACAATTTATATGCAGAGCAATAAATTCTGAGTTAAAGAATGTAGTGATAAACAAAGTGTACATTTGAAAGGCTATTTTTTTAAAAAACTGAAGTAATTTTACGATTATTCATTAAATAAAGATTATATTTCAGAAATAACGTGTTTTTCATACTATGTCACTAACATCTTTTCTTATAAGTAGGTGAGTTTATACATTCTAAAAACCACAATTTTAATGCAGAAAACTGAATTGAGTACGGAATTAATTCTTTAACTACAAGTATATATATTATCTACTTATATATGTTTTTGTTGTATACTTTGTTTCTTATGTAGTGAGAAACAAAGTATGCAACAAAAATGCTATTTTTTAAAAAGTGAAGTAATTTTACGATTATTTATTAAATAAAGTTTATACTTCAGGAACAACGTGTTTTTCATAGTATACCACTAACAGCTTTTCATATAAGTAAGCGAGTTTATACACTCTACAAACCACATTTTAAAAGCAGAGCATTGAATTGAGAATGAAATGGATTCCTTAACTATGTAGTGAGAAACAAAGTATACATATAAAATGATACTTTTTTTCAAAAAGTGAAGTAAATTTATGATTATTTATTAATAAAGGTTATAGAGGTAACGGTAGAGGTTTATTAATAAAGGTAATAAAGTTTCAGGAATAACGTTTTCCTCATAGTATATTGTTAACATCTTTTCATATAAGTAAGGGAGTTTATGCATTCTAGAAAAACCACCAACGATAACATCGCATATCGCGTGAGGGGAAAAAACTCCATCAATCTGCCAATGCATGGCCTCCATAAAGACGTTTATAATCTTTTTCCATTTTCTTTTTGTCTAAAATCAGTAATTATGTCTCACATAGCTAGCATATTTGAATGTTCAACATCTAGCATAGTAGTCCGAGGGAGTTACCATTTATCTAAGAGTTGATTGTTAACATGATTATAATTCTTTGTAATGCAAAAGTTATTTAATATTACAATGTGTTATATATTTCAATATGTGGAATACATGATTAATAAAACATTTTTATCCAGGCTAAAGGTCTCCAAAAAAATGAAGCTATGAAATAAAATACTGTCATTATTTTAAAACAGATTCATCACCTTGCAAAAATTTTTATTTACGTGTATTTGGCATGCAATATGCATTGCTAAATATAATGATTGACCAATATCAAGTCATATTTTTTGTAGTTTATTTTGAATTATCTGGCTTTCAAAATATCAATAGATTATTGTTACGTTATGTTTAAAATAACTCATAACTAAATATCGTGTCTAAAGATTACTTTATGTTTATAAAATTTAATTTACCTATCAATTAATAGATTTCTCTGTCTGAATAGGGTAGTGACTTTTGTAGTATTTGAACAATTGCTTCTTCATAAAAGTTCTAGAGATATTAAATTTTATTATATTCCTATCTCTATTGAATTGGATAGTTTTTGTGGGAATTCTGCACTTTAGGGTTCCTACTTCGCCAATCTCTTTTCATCGCCAAATGGAATCTCCAAAACTGCAGTATTTTGTAACCGCAGCTGCCATTATGTTTGGCTAGAAGGGGAAAAAAACAAAAACTTTGTAAAACAACAAGGGAATAAATCGCCAAATAAACAAGATGAACTCTAAAGTGCAGAACTCCCATTCTTATATTATTCTACCTAATTGCTTCATTTTTTGGGGGTTATTGAGGATCGGTTTATTTCCATGTGTATTCAATTTATCATGTAGAAGAAAGTATGTTCACACATGATAAATTGAAATTCATGAAATGATTTCAGTTTTTTAAGTTTTGTGTCACATTAAAATCCTTTTTGTTATTTTGTTATTTTTTTTATTATATTTTTATTAAAATCGAAACTAACAATTTCACTTCTACGATTCCATAAAAACTATAGAATTTTTAGGATTTAAAAAAAAAATCTCGATAACGTTAGTAATTACTATTGCCAAGTAATGCTTACATAAATAGAAATTTTTCAATATGCATTCTTTAAAAATATATAAAATGGCGTTTTTAAAATGAAAAAAAAAAAAAATTAGCTGAAAAAAATTATGTTTTTACAAAATCCATCATTAATAAATGTTTAAACAAATATTATTAATTTAACCATAACAATATTTCTTAACTGACAGAGATCCAAATAAAAAGTTGTAACGTAAAAATAAATATATTGTTATTTTTTTCATTCATATTTTTATTATTTACTATTTGTTTACTTTTTATTAGCATCTCATGTATAAAGAATTCGGAAAATATGTAATAGTTATAAAACAATAAATTATGAAGTTCTTTTTTCTATGCCGAGATAAAAGTAAGTTATACTCGTATAAAATTAATGAAAAGATTCCAATCCTTTAGGAGATGATTGTGTAGGGAATTATCATTTACTTTTCCTATGCAAGCATATCCAAAGGATTGCTTTTAATAGATATAAGCAATAAGAAAACTATATTTGAAACAATTAATTACAAAGTAAAAGAATATTACAATTTTGTTTTCCGTTTCATGTAAGTATTTTATTAAGTATTTGATTACGAAATAATATGATTAATGAAAGCATGAATGATTGAAAAACGATACTCCATATTTCAACTGGAGGCTAAAATTTACGACGCAATAAAACTTTAGTTTCTAGAGCTAAAATGAATGGACATTTTAGTATCAAGCAATAAAAGACTACACAATTCAAAATCTCTAAGTTTGTGCACGGCACCATCCTTCAGAAACGGGGTAGTAATAATTTGTTCCATGCAAATTCTTTGCATATCTATTCTTTTATTTAATGCAAGGGAGAAACAAAAACAATTGTTCTAATAAAATAAAAAAAGGAACAGCAGCATTTTTAGTTTTACGACGTTATTAGAAAGTCTCATTTCTCAAGGGAAACTGGCAACAGCAGTACGACTTTATCAACGGTTGTCATGGCAACATTGGCGACGATAACTGAATGTAATCGTGTTTAAAAGTCCTTTTGTAAAACAAAAGAAATCTTTTCTAAATAATAGCTTTAAGAAATTGCCATCTTTCCAACTTATTTCCATTACCAGATATTGCTTATTTACAATCGGCAAGGATTGGAATGTCATTTTCCTTTTTACCATTTCAGGAAATATTAAGCCCTTCTTTAGCATTTCGGGAGAGTAAATATTTATTTAATTTTATTATAACAACTATCATTTCTTCCATTGTATTCTAATGACGTAAGATTTCTTTTGAAAGATATTAGAGTCTTCAAATTAAATGAGATTTTGGACTGGGAATACAAGGATTGTTGCCAGATTCAGTAAGAACTCATTTTTAAGTTATCTAAAGTAGTTAAATTATCGAATTGTATTATGAATGAAAAAAAAAAAGTGGCTCGAATTTATTTTGTATGTGATGAAAATGCAAATAATAAAAAAGGTTGCAAAATTATTTTTTTAAGTTTCGGAAAACTTTCTAATAAATAGAGTTCTGACGAAGTATTAGATAGTTCTAATTATGGAAAAATAAATAATAATTTATTAAAATAGTTAGATGAGTAATTGATTAAATTATTTAGGTCAATTAGTTATAAATTTTATTACAAAAATAAATATACAAATTGAACAATTTTATCTGAACAGCAAATTGAACATATGTGTATCTTTAATATCATATTTTTTTTAAACTATGAAGGTCCAATTTAATAAAACATTAATTAATTGTGGGAATTATGGATAAATAAACCCTTTTTATTTTTGATAATACGGTTAATAGAGTGCAATATCTATAAGAACGTTTTTCTTCTCGATTTTGCAAATATTGTTCTGTAATTCAAATTCCTAATCATGGTAATAATTAATAATTATGGGAATTAGTTATAAATAAATAATTTTTAAATTTTTAACCACACGGATAATAGTGTGCAATATCATAAAATGTTTATTTTTAATTTTAAAAATATTTTTGTATAATTCAAATTCATAATCATAAATATCTCAATCTGTGAATAAAGTATTTATATCACTTTAAAAGGACTAGTTTATTACAGTAATATTTCTTCATAGAAGGCTAAGTGGATGTTTGATAAGCTTTTATAATATATATTCTAATGTTTATTTAATTAGCGTATGCTTATATAACCAATAAGGACTATCATATCAGACAAACTGTTTACTTTAAAAAGTTCAGAAAAATACGCTATTAAACGTGTTTTAAATATAATTATACTAAATGTAACTGCAATTAAATAAAATTATAATAAGGACTATCATAATAAGGACAGTCATATTGGATAAACTATTTACTTTAAAAGTTCAGAAAAATCATACGCTATTAAACGTGTTTGAAATAAGACGATAGCTGAATGATGAAAATTGAATGTAATTGCAATTAAAAGACATCAAATTTTTATACAAAATTGAAAGTAAATGCAATTAAATTTCAATAAATGACACCAAAATTTCATACTAAAATTTAAAAGATACATTAAATAATTTACTGTTGAATTATACATTTAAATAAAAACTTTCTGGTCATCTTTGTTATGAAAGAAAACCAGAAAAAAAATTAATTCAGAGATAAAAACAAAATACTCAAAGCCACTACAATGCTTAGAACCTAAATTCTATTAAATGCAATAGGAATAATAAGAAAGTAAAATTACAAACATATGCTTCCCCAAATATCGCAAAAGCATCTTTTTATGAAAACCAAGTGGATAACAAAATATCTAAATAATGACTCTGCTTTCTCCAGCTAATAAAAACATCAAGGAAAAATAAAGAACCTAGAAAATAAATATAAAATCACTCTCTGATGACGTCAAACATTCAAAAGGGTCAACCACTCAATCATTTTCTTCTCTCGTTTGGCAACAGGCCCGAGGCCCACTGCCACGCGGTTATGCGAAAAGTTCTAACTGCAAACTTTTCATGGAAAAATCGAAATTTTTTGTTTTTTTGTTTATTTGTTTTATTTTGTAACACAGTATTCCAACATAAAAGAAAAAAAAAAAAACAATAAACATAATGTAAGCTATTTTAAAGATTGAACGATGTTTCAAATGACGTTTTTTAAAAAAATTCAGCTGTATTATTCTAACAATATTTGAATATCAAAGTATCTTTTGGATAAAACATGTAAAGATATTGAAAAAAAAAAAATTTTATTAACATAATGTTTTCTTGTGAATAAATATTTTCTTAAATGTTGAGACAAATTTTATTAGTAAAATGTTTAAAATTTATTTATTAATGATTTTAAAATAATGATAATGACTTTAAAAGATTATTTCTTACAAAACTATTTTTTTTGGTTTATGATTACTCATTGCATAGGCTAATTCAATTCCTACTATTAGTTCACACTCTCCCCCTATATATCGTGTTCAAATTTACAATCGTTAATAAAATACTTTTTATTCATACACTCAAGTTCAAATACATTTTTTTTAAACTTATAGTGGATGACACTTGATGTTAATACAGGATTTTCAAATATTAATTCATTAATTAAATTTAATTTATTGATTTTAGTTTTTTTTCAGATTTAAGTTGCATATATCTACCAATAGATGGCACCAGATAAACTTAAAAAATGAATGAAAATTATTTATAAAGGACTTTCTGCAATATAGTGAAAAAAAGTAAGAATTGATTATAAAAAAAAATTATATTACTTGTTTCCTATCAAATAACTCTTGACGCATAATAATGAAACTCAATTCTAGCCAAATTAAAAGTGCATACAGATTATGCTAGCTTTATTTTTTATTTCCTATTGTTAAGCTGCATATAATTTTAAATCGTCAAATTGTTAGATTAATTGTATGTTTATTTTATAAATTAATTTCTTGAAATATTAAGCGTGCCACCAAATTTCGTGTCTTATTAAACTTTTATAATATATATTATATTATTAGCATATATTTATTAGTTTATATATTTTTAACTTTTATAAATGTCGTACTGTAAATATTAGACAGACCTTGAATAAAAGCATAAAAAAAACCTTAAATTAAACATTAAATTAAAAAAACAAAAATATAGAAACATGTAATAGAGGATACCACATGTTCTAAGCATTCTTTTTTTTTTTTTACAGTTTACGACGATAATGGTGATCTACTCATGATCTAGATTTTCCTTATAACGGACCAAGATCTATTCCGTCACTGGTTCAAATTTGAGAAGATGAAGTAGACTTTGAAAATCTCGTGTTGTCATATTTATGATGGCGGATACCATTTTTGTTGTCATCCCATAAAATGATGCTCGAATATGAAATGCTTTCAGGAAAGGATTTAAAGGGTAACATATCCATAATTTAGTACCATATTGAAGAAAATCTGGAAACATCAGACTTTGTATTACTACTGGGTATGTGATATTCCTTTACCACAATTTCTCATGAATATTTGTTTTCCATCAGTGATTACAGTGCAATACGTAATACCAGCAGGATACCATTGTACACTAAATAACAAGAATTAAGAGTGAGGTGGATTTAAATTATTAGTTACGCATTCTACTTATATAGTTGATGTCCTCCCTTAAAAATTTAACAGTATTTTGCATTATATTATTGTACATTTAGCAGTATAAAAGATTTAGTACTATAGATATACATAAAATATACGATACAAATTTAGTACTATACATACATACAAATACTAGTTTTAAATAGTACTAAATATAGTACAAATTTAGTACAAATACCATACAAATTTAGTACTATACATATATACAAATATTAGTTTTAAATAGCACTAAATATAGTACTAAATTTAGTACAAATACGATACAAATTTAGTACTATACATACATACATAACATGAGTCATATATGCACTAAATTTTATGTAAGGGATGGCTTCTACAAATTAAGAATGAATTTTAATGGAATTTCAAAAAATCTTTTTGAAAAGTTAAAAAAATGCTAATAAATCCAAATTACAATCATACATCATTAAGATATTTCAAGATTATTATTATATATAACATGATTGCAAAGATAATTTTTTTGAAAATTCAAACATCTGAAGATACATGTTAAATGGGATATTCCTTACCACAATGTCTCTTGGATATTTGTTTTCAAACCAGTGATTACAGTATAATACATAATGCCAGCAGGATAACATTGCACATTATAAGACGAGCATTAATACTGAGACGGATTTAAATTATTAGTTACACATTACTTAAAATAGCAAATGTCCTCCTTCTATAAAGAACTACACTCATGTCCATAAATTAAGGATATGAAGTTCAGGCAAAGAAAGAGACAGAAGCAAAAAAATTTGACTTATTTGTAAAGTCTATTTATTAAACAAAAGGTAAAACAAAAAGATGCTATATGTTTGACATAATTAATAAAAATTGCGATTTTTACCCCTGAGCAAATTTCAAAAAAGAACCTATTTACAAAAAACAGTATAACATGGTTAGTATGATGTTTAATATGGAGTATGTCTCCCGGACGATACAATACAGGCCTTACAACGCCTAGGCATGCTGAGTATCAAATTATCAATCTGATCTTGGAGAATATTACACCACTCATCAAGCAATGCCCTCCGAAGTTCCGGTTGACAGGTGGGAGGGGGTTGACGGGCTAAATTCGTCGGCCAACCATATCCTTACACATGCTCTCTATTGGATTCAAGTCCGGTCAGTATGCTGGCCAATCCATACGGGTGATATCCTCCATTTGTTATCCTACAATGTTTGCAGGGAGGACGGGCGTTGTCATCCATAAAAATTAATTCAGCACCCATGGCGCCCCGAAACAAACGTACATGTTGTTCCAGAATGACATCCCGATAGATGTGGCCTTCATCGTTACACTCTGAACATGCAGGTCAATTCTGGAACCAAGAATACTTCCTCCCCAAACGAGCCATCCTGCACCACCGTAACGGTGTTGTTCAATGGTGTTCTCTTGGTGGTAACGGCCTCCTGGCGCTGTCCATATGAAAGTCCGGCGAGAATCAGACTGCAAACCAAACCTGGACTCGTCGGAAAACATCACACAACACCACTGTTGCGGTGTCCACAATGCATGCTCTCCACTCCAGGTTAATCGCAGCGACAGTGAGTTGCGGTAAAGTGGAACACATCTAACAGGCCTACGAGCATATAGACCAATGTGCCCTAAGCGTCTTTACACGGTCTGCCTTGAAATGTCGTACAATTAGCTGAAGAGAGCTGACGAAAGGTCTGATGCTGTGCTCCGTCTGTTTCTTTTGGCAAGCTAAATACCGTTAGTAATTCGGCGTTGTAACTCGGGGGCAACCTGTTAACATCAACATCTACTCACAATACCATCATCTTGGATCGTTGCCAAAGCCTGGAGATGACACTCTGGGCGATTCAAGTTTCCTCGGATACTTCCAGCTGGTACGTCCATTCCAGTCGTCAGATAATTCTACCACGTATAAAAATCACCCAAATGCTTTCTTTTTGTGCCATAACTATGCGGTTATTCCACTGAAAGGCTTTTTAAACAGCTTAAACAATTTTATTCCTTGCCACCATTGCTTATTACCCCTCTCTTACACTCCCCGTCATTGTGACGTACTATCCAGCGCCATCTGGTGGTTTCCTGTAATTTGCATATTCTTCTTTAAGATGTTAGTTACGATTTCTTAACAGGTGAAATTTTTATTTTAGAGTTCAATTTCTATGTGATTCTGAATATATATTTAATTTATGGACATGAGTGTATACATATATGATTCATGATATATAACCTGATTTGAAATATTTCCTGATTACATCTGAAGATATGTGTGAAATGCGATATTCCTTATCACAAATTATATTGAATATTTTCTTTTCAAAGCAATGATTACAGTACGATATGTTATGCCAACAGGATACCCTTGTAACGAACATAAATATTTAGAGGGATTTAAACTTTTAGCTACGCATATTACTTAAAGTAGTATTTAAATGCCCCCTTCCATATAAATGTAATATATATATATAAACGTCAATACAAAAAATGTAGTTTTTTTTGACTATTCAAACATCTAAACATACATGTTAAATGCGATATTCCTACCACAAACTCCTTCTCCTGAATATTTGAATATATTCTTATTATTATTCTTATATATTCTTTTCAAAGCAGAGTTACAGTACAATGCGTAATACCATAACGATTCCCTTGTATATTAAATAACGAGCATTTATATTGAGATAGATTTAAACTTTCAGCTACGCATATTACTTAAATTAGTAAATGTCCCACCTTCCATATAAATGTAATACATATATGATTCCTTATATATATATATATATATATATATATACATAATTACTTAAAGCCATTTAATAGGTATCTTCAGATGTTTGAATCTTCAAAGAGCCATTTTTAAAAAAGAAAAAAGCCAATAAATCTAAATTACAAGCATATATAATTAAGATATTTCAAGATTATTTCGAGACTTACCAAATACATGGATATATACCAAACAATATTGGTATTAGAGAAGTATTCTGTGTTTATCAGTTATTAGAAAGAAAGACGTTCGGATGCTTTTGGGAAATTCATTTAACCTCATTAGTAGGATTGAAGGAAAAGAAGAAATCTTAGCTTTCCCTTGAGCATCTGAAATACGATTCCTTTTCCACTAAAAGCTCCTTAAGGATGTTATAAAGGATTCTATTTTTGTTGGGTTTGCTTGCATACGCCTATACTCTTGCTACACATATTCTTAGATAAAATATTCTGATTATTTAAAGTATATAACGTCGAGGCGAATTATTTTAACAGATATCTTTAAAATATAATAGAATAATATGAGATCGTTGCTAAGGAGATGTCATTAGTTTAAAAGTTTGAAAAGTCTATTCTGTTTGGTTTATTCAATGGTTAGGTGTATAGTAAAACTAAGCGCAATAATGAAATTCGTTGAAATTTTTACATAATTCTAAAAGCTTTTCGTTATGCATTGCTTGTCATGGATAAATGCTATGATTTCTTCAAATAATTTCAAATATGTGAGTGGCTAAAATTTTTAAAACGTTAACGTTATTTGTTTTGTAAATATAATGTTATGTAATCATATTTGATTAGTAAATGTACATCATTATACATGAATTCATATATTATATTTTACAGTTTTTATTATAAGATGTTTTCTTTTAATTTGGGAAATTCTATATTATAATTTATTTCTTTTTGATATTAATATGATTATTCTGGTATTATTCTTAAATTAAAGAGCAAATGAAGTTTTTATAACTTGAAGAGTAGGAAGAGAAATATTATTTTGTTCACTGTTATAAAGAGGGGCCTGATGGCTGAGTGGCTAGCGCTCTGCTACTGTTTACCACAGGTTTTGGATTTTAGTCCCCTCGGTGCCCTGGATATTTGTAGTGGTTTGGAATCCACTTTAAATCGTAGGTCCCTGTCTAACAGGATCGTAGAGCGTTACGGAGGTATTGTTACTCGCATTCATAGCTCATCCTCAAGCTACACGAACCTCACGGATAGTGCTAAGTGAGTAGAGTTCGTGCAGCTCTTGCATATGACATAAAAAAGATTAACTGTCTCTGTATTGCTAGCTGCATAAGAAAAAAAAAGTGGAAATTCGATAGTATGATTTATTTCTATTTGATATTAATATAATTATTCTGGTATTAATATAATTCTGGTATTGATATTAATATAATTATATTGATTTTATTTCTTTTGATTTTTTTTAAGTTAAAAAGCAAAGAAAGTTTTTATAAGTTTTTTAAGAGTTAGGAAGAGAAAATATTATTTGAAGAAAGTTTCAGATTCATAAAGTGCTTGTGTTATTTTACGAAATTTTTAAGCATATTGTTATATAAATTCAACATATCTTTCATGATTTCAATGATCATAAAAGAGATGTTGAGATTGAAAAAAATTATTATCAATAATGATTTTTTTATATAAACGTTTACTTAAGTTTGGAAAAAAATATAATTAATTATTTTTAACATTTATGTGGGAGAAAAAGATTTAATGAAAGGATGTTAAAAATACATATATTTTTTTCGCTGTACACTCTAATTACGGGCAATGAATGTACTATTTAATAAATTAAAATAAGACGGAACATATATTTCATTCTCATAAACATAAAAAAATTATTTAATATGTCATTACACAGAATAATATTAACTTCTGAATCCACGTTTTTCTCATTAGTGTGTGTTAATAAAATAAGATTCAACATTCAATGTTAAATAACATCCGTTTAAAATCTTTTTAAAAGATTCTTACGAATGATGTAATGAGTATTTGCTTGTTAAAACTCCAATTAAGTAAAATTTAATAGAGATAGGGAAATTTTTTTTTAGGCACTAAACTGAAAATATATAATTGTGTACCAATTAATTTTACGTCATAATAAGTAAAAGGAAGCATATGCGAATCATTTGCATGCATGTTATTAATTAAAAAAGAAATTTTCAGAATTTTATAGTGCGTTGAAATTTTGCATGTAAATATATTGCCGATTTATTTTTACATTTCAGCTGTTATGATATTAATTGTTTACTAATTCTTGATTTTGAAATGCGAATGCACTTATTTTTAGTTAAATTTACAGTCATTAGTTTTAAGAAATTTTTATTAACTGAGAAAATTTTATTTTTAGAGTATCCATTTCATTTCAAAAGGAATGAAAATGTTCCTCTATTCTTCCCAAAATAACTTTGTTTGATTCCTTTCTTCATTAAAATTTTTATTATTTATTGTTTACTTCCTTTCTTAATTCCTTATTTACCATTCATCACACAGACTTTTTTTTTCTTTTTCTGTTCGAGAGTACATGAAGCACTTATATAGAATCTCAGGGGAATAAATATCACGAAATCAAAAAATAAAGCAAAGAATAGATTCAGATTCAAAGAAAGATTGAATTAAAATATAAGTTTAAGAAATTATCATTAAATCAGCAAATAGTTAAATTTCTATTACATTTATTATATCAAAAGACCAACCTACTTCAGTGATAATCGAAAATAAATCCTTGCCAACAAAAAAGTTATTTACTATACATACTCATCTACTTTCATTTCATAGATATATTTTCTTTAATAAAATGTCTTTTTAAAAATAATAATTAATAATAATTAATAAAATGTCTTTTTAAAAATAATTAATAATAATTAATAAAATGTCCTTTAATCAGTGATAATCGAAAAATAAATCCTTGCCAACAAAAAGTTATTACTATACATACTCATCTACTTTCATTTCATAAATATTTTCTTTAATAAAATGTCTTTTTAAAAATAATAATTAATAATAATTAATAAAATGTCTTTTAAAAATAATAATTAATAATAATTAATAAAAAATGTCTTTTAAAAATAATAATTAATAATAATTAATAAAATGTCTTTTAAAAATAATAATTAATAATAATTAATAAAATGTCCTTTAATCAGTGATAATCGAAAATAAATCCTTGCCAACAAAAAGTTATTTACTATACATACTCATCTACTTTCATTTCATAGATATATTTTCTTTAATAAAATTCTTTTAAAAATAATAATTAATAATAATTAATAAAATGTCTTTTAAAAATAATAATTAATAATAATTAATAAAATGTCCTTTAATCAGTGATAATCGAAAATAAATCCCTTGTCAACCAAAAGTTATTTACTATACGTACTCATCTACTTTCATTTCATAGATATATTTTCTTTAATAAAATGTCTTTTAAAAATAATAATTAATAATAATTAATAAAATGTCCTTTAATCAGTGATAATCGAAAATAAATCCTTGCCAACAAAAAGTTATTTACTATACATACTCATCTACTTTCATTTCTAGATATATTTTCTTTAATAAAATGTCTTTTAAAAATAATAATTAATAATAATTAATAAAATGTCCTTTAATCAGTGATAATTGAAAATAAATCCTTTCCAACAAAAGTTATTTACTATACATACTCATCTACTTTCATTTCATAGATATATTTTCTTTAATAAAATGTCTTTTAAAAATAATAATTAATAATAATTAATAAAAAATGTCCTTTAATCAGTGATAATCGAAAATAAATCCTTGCCAACAAAAGTTATTTTACTACTACTCATCTACTTTCATTTCATAGATATATTTTCTTTAATAAAATGTCTTTTAAAAATAATAATTAATAATAATTAATAAAATGTCTTTTAAAATAATAATTAATAATAATTAATAAAATGTCCTTTAATCAGTGATAATCGAAAATAAATCCTTGCCAACAATAAGTTATTTACTATACATACTCATCTACTTTCATTTCATAGATATATTTTCTTTAATAAAATGTCTTTTAAAAATAATAATTAATAATAATTAATAAAATGTCCTTTAATCAGTGATAATCGAAAATAAATCCTTTCCAACAAAAAGTTATTTACTATACATACTCATCTACTTTCATTTCATAGATATATTCTCTTTAATAAAATGTCTTTTAAAAATAATAATTAATAATTAATAAAATGTCCTTTAATCAGTGATAATTGAAAATAAATCCTTTCCAACAAAAAGTTATTTACTATACATACTCATCTACTTTCATTTCATAGATATATTTCCTTTAATAAAATGCCTCGAAATTTTTAAAATTAAATATTTATTTCAACCTTAAAAACACAAAGTGTCGGTGAGGCTAGAAGAAAAAATGATTTTATGACATTTTTATTGCCCTCAAAAAGTGCTTAATCAGTTAGTTATCCATAGGTAAGAACTGATTTACGAAATTGAATTAATCCTTATTTTTAAAAAGCACACCACTTATTCAACTTTAAGTAAGCACATGACTGTGTGGGATTTCATTAGACTGACAAATTATCATCATCTTCAGAAAATGGATTTGATTGATGATTTAATTCAAAAATATAGTAAATGAAAATATTTTTCTATTATTTGCACTAAAATAAAAAAATATCAAATAAAGAACACATTTCTTAAGAATAATAAATGTCAGAAAATTTGAACACACTTAAAAAAAACTGATTAAAAAATAAGACAATTTGCATTTTGCAAATGAAAATGCACAGAACCCTTAAACATCAAAATAGCAAATGAATTTGAATTTTGAAAAAAAAAGCTATATATATTTAGATGCAAAATTTCTATTATCTTGAAATTCATATAAAAAAATTCAATTTATAAATATATCGTATATATTTATTTTAAATTATTGTTGTAACAATTACCGATTTTAAAGTTGTGAGTTAAGAAAAACCATAAATAATAAAGGGCTCATTATGGGCCACTGTCTTTAAAAAAATTTCATGCCATGTTTAAAAACATCAAATAAAGAACACATTTTTTAAGAAAAATAAATTTCAGAGAATTTGAATACATTAAAAACAAGTCAATTTGCAGTTTAAAATCAAAAATCATCAAAATAACAAATGCATTTGAATTTTGAAAAAAAAAAAAAGCTTTATATTTATATATAAAATTTCTAATTTTTTGAAAATTTTGAAAAAAAAAGTTTATATTTATATATAAAATTTCTAATTTTTTGAAAATTCATATTAAAAACTCAAATTTATAAACAAATGTATACATTTATTTTAAAGAAATTGCTGTAACAATTACAGATTTTAAACTTCTGATTTAAAAAAAAAATACATAAATAATAAAGGATTCATTATTGTCTACTGTCATGTATTTGCTTTGTTTTTTGTTGCTAAGACCACTTCATTCATCTAAGTTATTTTTAAAAAGCAACCACTTCATTCATCTCTAAGACGTACGAGACAGCCAGAGGGATGATACAAATTATTATCGTCTTCAGAGCATAAATTCCAATTTCAAAATAAATAAAAATATTTTTTGTACTGCAATTTTTTAAAAAAAAATCATATGAAGATAAACATCATAACATCATATAAAAATCATATAAAAATAGATAACATCATATAAAAATCATAACAGTTTTTCAAGAAAAATAAATTTCAGAGAATTTGAATACATTGAAAACAATTTTTCAATTTTGTCAATTTTCAAATTTGCAGTTAAAAATCTAAAATAAAACATCAGAATAGCAAATGAAGGCAGGCTTTATATTTATATACAAAATTGTCAATTTCTTGAAAATTCGTATTAATATTCAAATTTATAAAAAACAAATCTTATACATTTATTTTAAAAGAAATTGCTGTCACAAATACCAATTTTAAAAAGAAAGCATAAATAATAAAGAGTTCATTATAGTCTACTGTCATTCATTTTACTTTTTTTCTGTTGCTAAGACCACTTCATTCATCTAAGTTACTTTTAAAAAGCAACCACTTAATTCATCTCCGAGACGCACAAGACAGCCGGTGGGATTTCGTTGGACAGAAGACAAAAATTATTATCGTCTTCGGAGCATGAATTCAGTGGCCGCTTTACCAGTGGGAGACTCCATCTCTTTAACCATCACTCTCGTTCATTTTCTTAAGATACAGCTTTCCCTTCCCATCTGATATTCTCTTCTCTCTCTCTTGTTTTATTCCTTTGTGTCATTTGGCTCTTTGCCATGGAACTAGCTAATCCAGAAGTCTGTTCAGCAATGGCAGAAGAAGCAAAAAGAAAAAGAAGAAATTGAGCCAGGGATGGTTGTTTCTTCCATCCTACTTGTAGGTTTTGCAGTACTAGTTGATATGTAAGAAGTGTTAACCTACATTTCACGCCCCGCTTCATTTGTAAGCAGTTAGGATGACGCCTTATAAAGCGGAAGGTTCAAGACCATGACTGTCTTTAATCTTTGTCTTTGCGATAGATGCTTTTTTTGTTGCCAGAAATTTTCGGGCTATGGCATCTGTCCAAGTGATGATAAGCGTTAATTGGAATAGAAAAGTTATGTTTGGAATGAAACAAATGCCCAGATTGTTGTTGTTGTTAGAGTTTGAGAATCGCATCAACGTCTGAAGCTAATTGCGGTTAAGTAAAGTTTTTGTATTTTAACTTATTTGGTTCAATTTCCCAGCGGATTAGCTCATAAAATAAGGAAAGCAGATTTTTTATGTGATTTAATTACACAAGGCTGTATGATAAAACGACGAAAAAGGATTAATGCATAGAACCAAATAATAACATGTTTTTAACAAACGTTTGATTAAAAAACTCAATTAATGTAAAAAAAAAAATAATTAATAATGCATAAACGATTTGGTCTAAAAAAATTTCTAATTATAACTTAATTTGATTTAAAACAGCTTTCTTGTTGTATTACATGATATGATCATTATTAGAGAAATTTTCAATTCACATAGATGACCACTTGACTCTGAATGTGATGATGTAGGAGGCGGCCTTGTATTCTCTGTATTCACTGTTTACGATGCTATCCTTGAATTTCGTTTATTAGTATTATCAATTGCCTTTTTACAAATTAATTGCCTTTACACAAATTATGAATGACAGTGATATAAAATATATCTGGAGAAAATTTTAAGAACATTTAAAAAGTAGATTGAAATATAAGAGCTAAATTAAATAATGCATTGTATCGAACACAAAATGTAAATAAAATTTCATTTTTAATCACACTCATCGTAAACACCTTGCTAAACTTCAGTATTTGAAATTTATTGAAATGGGAAATTTCTATGATAATATCAGGTAGAACATTGCAGTGCGACCAAAAATTTACTTTCTCGGCTTGAAGACATTTGCAATTGAAACTATGAAAGTAATGAAACCGAACTTCCTGTACAGACCGTGAAAGCATGGGAGTGGAATTTCAAAAATAAATTTTAGTACAAAAAGTCCCTGACATGAGAGGTTTTGGATAAAACGAAGTTGATAATTCAAAGTGGACGGCACAAATAAATCCAAAATATACTTTGCCAAAGAAACAAACAGCCATACAGATTTTTATTTTATATCTTTACCCATGTTTCATCTGAATGAATCTGCTGCAATACACTCATAGGTGATAATGTACTGAAATTGCTTTGTGTAGAGAAGAAACTCCTCTGTTAGTATGATTAATGGTGTTAGATGCCCTAAAATAATCCAGAAATATTCAAGATCTCGCAAAAATGTAACAGTCTGCTACCAATTGATTACTAAGCGAGATACTCGTAGAAGGTAATATTCATAAAAATAGGGATAGAATAACAAATAATTTTAATATTCATTGTACTTTTCTTCAAATGATGTTTCAGATAAATTGATATTGTTTTTGATAAATTGGATTTCAAATACTTCAAATATATATAGTAGAAATGTTTTTATGCAAGTTCTTGAATATTAGTTGAAAATTCTATTATAATTTTTTCGAATTACAGCTGAAACTATTTAAAGGGTTATTTATTTGATATAAATATTTTTTGAAGTCTTATTTAATTTTCAAGCACTTATGGTTCTCTAAAAAGCTATTTGCTTAAACGTAGATTCTTTATTCAACGTTCAAATTTGATACTTTGTTGCACAAAGCTTTTATGGCATTTGTCCAAACGCTTAAAGATAAAAAGAAAAGTAATTGGAGGGTCATTTGGGTGTTGAATATTAAAGAATAATACCAACAATAAGTTATACTTTGTTCCCAAAATTTCAAAAGAATACTTTTAAGCATGATATATCACAACGAAAGAGTAATGGAAGACCTGCATTGCTCAGTAATAGAGAAAAGTTAGAGTAGAATTTGTGGAAGCAAATGATCTTTTGTATAAGGATTTGAAATTTATAAAAACAGTCTAAAAGTTGTTGCAATAATTGCTCTTGAATGCCCTATTGATACTGTATTACCATATTCCTTTAAAAGTATAATGTTTTCAAAAAAAAAAAATATTATTAAAAAAATATTTTTGTACTAATGTTTTCTTTGAATAACAGATAACAGCTTATTAATTTGTTTCTATGAGTCTTTTGTCTAATAAATAGATAGTCAAAGTTGTTGCACCAGACCTATACCACATTTTGTAGTGTAGGTAGGGTAGAAGTGTCTGCAGTTGTGCAACCTTTTCGTAACGTGTATATCTACTCTTACAACTTTGTATACGCCCTTGCTCCTATAAATATTCCTTACAACCTTGTATACAAACTTACTCCTATATATATTCCTTACGACCTTGCTGCATATCTGCTCAAGTTGTTCATGTTGCCGGTCAAATGCAACCGATCAAAATGTTTGGGATTGGACATTTTTTTAATCCCAAAATTTTTCTTAATATCAATAACATTTCTAAGAAAATACATAATTTTCTCTCCAAAAACAATAATACAATATCATTTCTAGAAAAAAATAGAAGTAACTGAAAGCATCATACTATTTGCTGTTGTTTGAATCAGGAAAAGAAGTGCTTCAAACCCTAAATAGAGCAATCCACTTTCTACCAAATAGCGTCATCAACTTTTAGACTGTAAATGATCTACCGGATTTTTAAGTTGATAAAAACTACATTTTTATTTTATATAAACCTTCAAAAAGAGTGCTGGTTATAACCGAAAAAAAAAAAACATGAAGCATCCATTTAAAAGATGGCATTATAACAAAATGATTCGTCAAATTTAACTTATTTCAATTGTATTATTTGCCCAATTTAAATTTACAATTCTTTGTTCATAAAAATACATCTGAGTTGCATTTATTTACTACTATTGCATTTATTTATACCACTGTATATCTTAATTTTTTTATTTCTATAAAAATTGAAACCTACATATTTTACAAATATTTGGAAAAGATAACAATAGTATATGATATATGGTTGAAAGCATGATGATATCTTATAAATTATACTACATCACGTTTCTTTTAATTGCTCCTATAAGCAGAACTTTTCAACTCAGTGCATTTTGACATCTGCATTAATATTTTTTGTAGGCAAACATTAAATATTAATTAATAATAAAATGTAATAATAATAAATAAATATTAATTATTAATAATCATAGTAAAATTTCTATATGCACAAAACTGAAATTTCATTTTAAGTATAATAAATAAATACTTTGTTTTAGTAAAAAAATAATGAATTAAAAATAAACAAAAATCAAAAACGTTTATTCATACATAGCAAAATAATTTGTATCAAAATTACTACATATTTTTTTTAAGTATTAGGAAAAAATAACAATACTATGTAAGATCTATGGTTTAAAACAGGAAGATATCTCATAAATATACTACATCGCTTATTTTTAATTGATCCTTTAAATAGGAATTTTCAGTTCAGTGATTTTTGATCCTTTTAAATAGGACTTTTCAGTTCAGTGATTTTTGATCCTTGTGTTAATATTTTTGTGGACAAATATTAAATATTTGTTTAAAAATATGAAATATTTACAATTTTGAAGACAAATATTAAATATTTGTTAATAATTCATTGTAAAATTTCAATGTGCACAAAATTGAAGTTTCATTTTTAAGTATAATACAACAAATACTTTCTTTTAGTAAGAAAATAAATGAAAATAAAAAAAATAATAATTTATACGTTGGAAAAAAATTTATACCAAATATCAAAATTACTAAAACGCATAGTTTAATAAAAAAAATGATGTATAAAAAAAAGAGAGATTAGAAATGCTGTTTTTTGTTAAGAGTTAAAAGCGTTGATTCCTGACATGCAGAATAGTTTAAAAGTATAGAATATTCAATAAAACAGGTAATTAAAAAAAATAATAATTTCCCACATTTATATAGATTTTAAATATAAATGTATTTTACTTTACATTAAAATGGGGAAAAAGGCACTAATACTAAAAAAAAAAACCCGTATAACGTTATATACAAGCACAAGTTTCTAACATTTAATATTGCAAGTACTAATAATCACCCATTGTTCATACATTTCAGCTAACAAATCGACGTTTTTGAGACCAAGTAATTCTACCCAGAATATAATAAATACCCACTCGAAGACACATCTAGGCAAGCATTTTGAGATATATATATATATAAATATATATGTATATATATTATTTATGAACGATGCTATGGAAACACTATTTTTCACCTTAACTTTCCACTTAATATAAAACATGAGGATTTCCCTGCCGATATCTCAAAGTCACTAGAGGAAAGCGCAGTGCGGATGTTTGAATTCGAGGGAAAAAAATTCCGTTGTATACCAGAACACGCTGTTTGGATTTTCATTGTAACCCACTCTAAAAAATTGTTTCACCCATTTATATAGATTTTAAATATAAATACATTTCACCTTACGTTAAAATGCGGAAAAAATCCCTAGTACTAAAAAAAAAAAAACAAAAAAAACTTTAACGTTATACAAGCACAAGTTTCCTAATATTGACATATTATTGGTATTAAGTTTTAGTAATCACGCATTGCTCGTAGTCAAAGTCTTTAAAACCAAATTCAAGAAACTCTACTCCAGAATATAATAAATACTCACTCCAAATCACATCTAGACAAGCCTTTTGGATATATATTATTTATGAACGATGCTATGGAAACAAAGGAGATTAAAAATACTTTGCTTTGTTACGAGTTAAAGCTTAAATTAAAGTTTGAATATTTATTTGGTTTTCTCTGAGACTTCAGATATTTTTCTGTCAGCGTTTCCTATAAATCAATGCGTTTTATTCCGCTTCACAATGCAAGTCTTCTTCGCTGCACACGTACGCGCGAGAAAAGTACTGCCATTCAGAAACATCTAACTTTAATGCTTCTGGATTTTTTTTCTTTTCTTCACTTCACTTCACAACTTCCGTGTTTAGCGGTATTTTTCCAACGCAGAATGTTCTTCTGAAAGGCAGAAAGGGGCACAGGGGCCAAGCGAAAAGGGATGTGGAGAAAGTTTCGGTGCGATAAGGGGGAAAACGGTGGCAACAGAAACAAAAAAAATAAATAAATAAATCAAATATAAAAATGGTGAGAAAATATTGAGCTTAGAGGGGAGAGGGGAGAGATGTAAACTGAGAAATACAGAAGGCCAGAGGAAGAAGAGGTATTTTTTCTAGAGAGGTAGAGGTATTTGTGTTGAGAGGCTGAAAAATTGTTTTTCTTTTGAGAATGAAATAGAAAATAAAAAATAAAAATAAAATAAAGAGGAGGGGGGATACGATAGAACACAGAGTGTATGATGATGGACGCCCTATGGTAGGGAAAAAAAATTGAAAAATGGTGTAAAATAATATATCTATATATATATACTATTTCCTGAATGCAAAATCGTGAAAATGAAATATAAAATGTCTTCCATCTACTGTTTCTTATGAATTTTTTTTTATATTTATTCGACTGCCTGATGTGAAGTTAAGAGTAGGCTACAATGAAAATCCAAACATCGCGGCGTGAGGATACAAAGAAATTTTTTTTTGCTCGAATTCAAACATCCGCAGTGCGCTTTTCGCTATTGACTTTGAGATATCGGCCGGGAAATCTTCATGTTTATACTACGTGGAAATTTAAGGTGAAAATAGTGCTTCAATAGCATCGCTCATAAATAATATATATACATATATTTATACATATATATCTCAAAAATGCATGCGTAGATGTGACTTGGAGTGAGTATTTACTTTATGCTGGTGTAGAATTACTTGGTTTCGTCTCAAAAGCGTCCATTTTTTGCTGAAATGCATGAGCTATGGGTCATTATTAAAACTCAATGCTTGTAATATTTAAACATTAGTAAACTTATGCTTTATAACGTTAAATTGATTTTTTTACCTAGATGATGTGAAATACATGATGGCACAATACAATTAGGAGGATTTCATAAAAGCACATGATGTGATAATGTATATATTAGTAAAGTTTGCAATTTTTTTTTTTGAAAACGGAAAATATTTAATTTTACAAAAGTAAAAATGATAATTATTGTGAAATACGGATATTATGCATTAGTTCATTATGTACTTATTTAAAATAAAACAGATTAAGGGGTTTAGGTAAAGTCAATATTTAAATTACGTAAAAATTATTACTGAGCTTATAAAAATCAGGAAATCTAATGCATTAGTTCATCACGTACCTATTTAAAATAAAACGTATTAAGAGAGTTAAGAGAAAATTATCAACTTGTTAAAACCTTAAGAATTATTTTTAATGAAATAAATTAGCATTTCAATGGCCTTGATCTAATAAAAACCAAGAAATGATTACTTAGCAAATGAGGATCTGTTAATATTTTTCTTTTCATTAATGTAATAATTATTTTGATTTAATACGCATCAGGGAGTTACAATTACTTCTTGATCTGCTCAATGTTTGAATATTTATTTGGTTGTTTCCTAAGATTTCAGTTGTTTTCCTATCAGTATTTCCTATAAATCAATACTTCTTGTTCTCACTCCACAAATAAATGTCGCAAGTCTTCTTCGCTGCACACGTACGTGTGAGAAAAGTACTGCTATTCAGAAACATCTAACTTTAATGCTTCTGGATATTTTTCCTTCTTCACTTCACTTCACAACTTCTGTATTTAGCGGTATTTTTCCAACACAGAATGTTTTTTTCTGGAAAGGCAGAAAGGAGCTCAGGGGCCAAGCGAAAACGGGATGAGGAGAAAGTTTCCGGTGCGATAAGGGGAAAACGGTGGCAACAGACATAAAAAAGAAAACATAAATAAATAAATGAAATAGAAAAAAAAAAATGGTGAGAAAATATTGAGTTTAGAGGGGAAAAAGATGTAAACTGAGAAATACAGAAGGCCAGAAGAAGAAGAGGTATTTTTCTTCAGAAATGTGTTGAGAGGCTGAAAATTTGTTTTCTTTTGAGAGTGAAACTGAAAATAAATAAAAATAAAATAAAATAAAGAGGGGGGGGCGGAATACGATAGAACACAGAGAGTATGATGATGGACGCCTAAGGTAGGAAAAAAGAATTGAAAAATGGAGTGAAATAATATATATATATATATATACATATATTTCCACAATGCAAAATCGTGAAAATAAATGTCTTCTATCTACTGTTTCTGATGAATTTTTTATCCTGTTCTACTGCTTGATGTGAACTTAAGAGTGGGCTACAATGAAAATCCAAACAGCGCGGTGTGAGGATAGAAAGGAATTTTTTTTCCTCGAATTCAAACATCCGCACTGCGCTTTCCGCTATTGACTTTGAGATATCGGCCGGGAAATCCTCATGTTTATATTACGTGGAAAGTTAAGGTGAAAAATAGTGCTTCCATAGCATCGCTCATAAATAAGTATATACATAGATATTTATATATATATATGTATGCAAAATGCATGCCTATATGTGACTTCGAGTGAGTATTTGTTATATGCTGGTGTAGATTTACTTGGCCTCAAAACATTCGATTTATCGGCTGAATTGTATGAGCAATATGTAATTATTAAAACTTAATAATTAGAATATTTAAACGTTAGGAAACGTATACTTATTGTATAACGTTAAAGGCTCTTTTTACCTAGATTATGTTACAATATATTCATTACGATTTCTTAAAGACACAGGATTTGAATAGTTTTTTTTTTTTTTCCAATGGCAGATTATGAACAGTTAGAGCAAAAAAGAGAACAACGAAAAAAAAACATACAACATACAATAACAACAAAATAATCCAACAAAACATGCTGAAACAGAGTTCATTAATCTAACAATAATGCCAAGTTGCAGATCTTTTAGCCACTAAAAAGTGTTACCAGGTGCACCACGAGGAGGTAGATCTTCTGCGCACCCGGATGTGAATAGTACATTTATTAATAAAGTCTGCATTTTTTTTTTTTTTTTTTTTTTTGAAAAAGGAGTATTTAATCTTACAAAAAGAAAATGTTTGTTTGTTTGTGACTATGCCTCAATGTCCTGGACGGACATCCCATGAGTGATCTACTCATATATGGAGGGAAAGGGGGCAGCTTCTGTTGTGACGGAGCACCCGTAGGTAGAAGTCTGACTTTTGCTCCGTGACGCTCTTACATTCATATGAGACCGTGGTCTACGGCTTAAAATGTATTCGAACCACTACAAACATCCATGGCACCGCCGGGACTCGAAAACGAAACCTGTGGTACTAAGCGCCATAGCGCAAGTCACTCGAGCATTCAGGCCCCCAAAAGAAAATAAATATAATTATTATGAAAAAAAGTAGGATATTATGCATTAGTTCATCATGTACTTATTAAAATAAAACATATTAAGTGGGTTAAGATAAAACCATATTTAAATTATGTAAAATTATCGTTACACCGATAAAAACTTCACGAAATATTTTAAATGAACTAATCTAACATATCAATAACACTGTTTGAATAAAATGAATATTTCAGCAAATGATGATCTTTTAATATTTTTCTTTTCATTCGTGTAACAATTATTTCTGAATAATTATTAAATGTTATTGATGCTATTGATTGTAACTGATGATTATTAGCTGGTCGTTACTGATTCTGCTGATGAATAATTATTTCTGTATGTTAAATATTACTGATTGCTACTGATGCAATTAAGTTTGATTTAAATTGTATTAATAAGTTGTTTATCTCCTGATCTGGCCAATGTTTGAATATTTATTTGGTTTTTCTCTAAGGCTTCAGTTATTTTTCTATCAGCATTTCCTATAAATCAATGCTTTTATTCCTGATTCACAATGCAAGTCTTCTTCGCTGCACACGTAAATGCGAGAAAAGTACTGCCATTCACAAACATCTAACTTTAATGCTTCTGGATAGTTTTCTTTCTTCACTTCTCTTCAAAACTTCTGTGTTTAGCGGTATTTTTCCAACGCGGAATGTTCTTCTGGAAAGGCAGAAAAGGGCACAGGGGCCAGAGCAAAAAGACATGAGGAGAAAATTTCGGTGCGATAAGGAAAAACGGTGGCAACATAAATAAAAATAAGAAACAAAAATAAATAAAATAGAATAAAAAAAAAATAAATGGTGAGAAAATATTGAGGATAGGGGGAAAGGAAAGATGTAAACTGAGAAATACAGAAGGCCAGAAGAAGAAGAGGTATTTTTCTTCAGAAATTTTGAGACGCTGAAAAATTGTTTTTCTTTTGAGAGTGAAACAGAAAATAAAAAATAAAATAAAATAAAATAAAGATGGGGAATACGATAGAACACAGAGAGTATGATGATGGACGCCTATGGTTGAAAAACAAGTTGAAAAATGGAGTAAAATAATATATCTATATATATATATATAATATTTCCTCAATGCAAAAATCATGAAAATGAAATATAAAATGCCTTCCATCTACTGTTTCTTATGATTTTTTTATCATATTCGACTGCCTGATGTGAAGTTAAGAGCAGGCTACAATGAAAATCCAAACAGCCGGTGTGAGGATAGAAAGGAATTTTTTTTCTCGAATTCAAACATCCGCAGTGCGCTTTCCGCTACTGACTTTGAGATATCGGCCGGGAAATCCTCATGTTTATATTACGTGGAAATTTAAGGTGAAAAATTGTGCTATAATAGCATCGTTCATAAATAATATATATACATAAGAGAGAGGTTAAAAGAGGTTTTTAGTACTTTTAGGGAACTTTTTTTCCCATAGTAACGTTTTGTGAAATGTATTTATAGTTAAAATGTATGTAAATGGGCCAAACATTTTTTTCATAAAATTGCTGCTTTTATCGTATTTTCAAAAATTTAAGCTATTCGGTATGTAAGGCGTCAAAGCTATAACTCTTAACAAAACAAAGTATTTCTCTTTATGCATTAATTTTTTATTAAACTATGTGTTTTAATAATTTTGATGTATGATGTAAATTATTTTCCTGTATATGAAATATTTTACTTTTTATTTATTTTTATTTATTGTTTTATATTTTCAAGGAAAGTTGTAAGTTTGTTGAATTATATTCAAAAATGTAATTTCAGTTTTGTACATATTGGAAAAAAAAAAAACATAGTTTAATAAAAAAAATGATGCATAAAAAAAAAAGGAGATTTGAAATACATTGTTTTGTTAGGAATTGAAAGCTTTGATCCATGACATACTGAAAGTTTCAAAGAATTGAATATTCGATAAAAGAGGCATTTTTGAAACAAAAATTATTACATTTCACTATATTTTAAAATAGGCATAAAGCCAGTTGTAAAAATAAAAAAAAATAAATTTTCGTTATATAAGCATAAGCCTATTAACGTTTAAATAATACAAGTATTAAGATTTAATAATAGCCATTGATCATGCATTTCAGCAAACAAATCGAAGTTTTTGAGACCGGTACCAAGTAATTCTACACCATACATAACTCACTCCAAGTCACATCTAGGCATGTATTTTTGAGATATATGTATAAATACATATGTATACATATTATTTATGAACGATGCTACGGAAGAACTATTTTTCACCTTAACTTCCCACGTAATATAAACATGAGGATTTCCCAGCCGATATCTCAAAGTCAATAGCGGAAAGCGCAGTGTGGATGTTTGAATTCGAGGAGAAAAAAAATTCCTCTGTATCCTCACACCACGCTGTTTGGATTTCCATTGTAGCCTATTCTTAACTTCACATCAGGCAGTCGAATAGGATAAAATATTCATAAGAAACAGTAGATGGAAGACATTTTATATTTCATTTTCACGATTTTGCATTGAGGAAATATGGTATATAAATATATATTATTTTTCAATTTTTTTTTCCTACCGTAGGCGTCCATCATCATACTCTCTGTGTTCTATCGTATTCCCCTCCCCCTCTTTATTTTTATTATATTTATTTTTATTTTCTGTTTCACTCTCAAAAGAAAAACAATTTTTCAGCGTCTCAACATATCTGAAGAAAAATACCTCTTCTTCTTCTGGCCTTCTGTATTTCTCAGTTTACATCTTCTACCTCTAAGCTCAATATTTTCTTACCATTTTTTATGTTATTTTATTTATTTATTTTCATTTCATATTTTTATTTCTGTTGCTACCGTTTTCCCCTTATCGCGCCAAAACTTTCTCCTCATCCCCTTTTCGCTCGGCGCCTGTGCCCCTTTCTGACTTTCCAGGAAGAACATTCTGCGTTGGAAAAAATACCCCTAAACACAGAAGTTGTGAAGAAATGAAGTGAAGATGGAAAAAATATCCAGAAGCATTAAAGTTAGATGTTTCTGAATGGCAGTACTTTTTCACACGTACGTGTGCAGCGAAGAAGGCTTTCAACATTCCATTGTGAGGTGGGAATAAAAATCATTGATTTATAGAAAATGCCGATAGAAAAATGTCTTGAAGCCTTAGAAAAAACCAAATAAATAATCAAACACCTACCGGATCAAGACATAATTGTAACTTACTGATGCAATTTAAATCAAGATTAATTGCATTAGTAACAATCTGTAACATCTAATTTTCGGAAACAATTGCTACATCAGTAGAAATAAGTAACATTTAACGTTCAGAAATAATTGTTACATCAGTAGCATCAATAACATTCAGCAAACAATCATCAGTTACAATCAGTAGCTCAGTAACACTCAATAACTATTCAAAAACAATTCTTACATGAATGAAAAGAAAAATATTCAAAGATCAACATCTGCTAAATAACCATTTTATTCGATCAAGGTTATTGAAATGTTAATTTTCTTCAATAAACATATTTAGTGAAGTTTTTATCAGTGAAATGATAATTTTTTTGTATAATTTAAATATAATTTTATCTCAACTCATTTAATATGTCTCATTTTAAATAAGTACATGGACTAATGCATATCCTACTTTTTTTCAGAATAATTACACTTATTTTCTTTTTGTAAAATAAATTTTTATATTAAAAAAAAATAATTGCAGACATAACTCCCAATAAATGTATTATCACAGCATGCGTTTTTTAATGTATTATGTTTTTTTAATGTCTTTTCACATCATGGTAATTTTTCATGAAATAATAATGAATGCATTATTACAGCGTGCTTTTTTAAACTATTGTGTTTTTAATGTATTATCACATCAAGTTTTATTAATGTGTTATGATTTATGTATTTTCATTATTTTTATCAAACATCATGTTTTTATCATATCATGTGCTTTTATGTTTTATGAAATGTATTTATTATCATATCATGTGCTTTTATGATTTTATGAAATCGTAATGAATGTATTATCATATCATGTGCTTTTATGATTTTATGAAATCGTAATGAATGTCTCATCATATCATGTGCTTTTATGATTTTATGAAATCGTAATGAATGTATTATCATATATGATTTTATGATTTTATGAATTCATGAATGTCTCATCATATCATGTGCTTTTATGATTTTATGAAATCGTAATGAATGTATTATCATATCATGTGCTTTTATGATTTTATGAAATGTAATGAATGTTTATCATATCATGTGCTTTTATGATTTTATGAAATCGTCAATGAATGTATTATCATATCATGTGCTTTTATGATTTTATGAAATCGTAATGAATGTATTATCATATCATGTGCTTTTATGATTTTATGAAATCGTAATGAATGTTTTATGAGAAGAGTTTTTTATGAAATTCAATGAATGTATTATCACATCATGCTTATTTAATGTACTATGTTTTTTATGTATTTTCACATCATGTTTATTTTTTTATGAAACTCTATGAATGCATTAGCACATCACGTTTTTTTAACGTAATGCTTTAAGAGTTACTCATTGCTCATATTTTCAGTAAGCAAAGCGCAGTTTTTAGGACCGAAACCAAGTAATTTTACACCAGCACATAATAAATACTCACTCAAGTCACATCTAGGCATGCATTTTGGAGATATATATACATGCAAATATATCTGTATATATATTATTTATGAACGATGCTATGGAAGAACTATTTTTCACCTTAGGTTTCCACGTAATATAAACATGAGGATTTCCCAGCCGATATCTCAAAGTCAATAGCGGAAAGCGCAGTGCGGATGTTTGAATTCGAAGGAAAAAAAGTCCTTTGTATCCCCAACACCATGCTGTTTGGATTTTCATTGTAGTCTATTCTTAACTTCACCTCCGGCAGTCGAATAGGATAAAAAAATCAAAAGAAACAGTAGATGGACGACAATTTTTATATTTCAGTTTTCATGATTTTTGCATTGAGGAAATATTATATATATATATATATATATAGATATATTATTTTACTCCATTTTCAAATTTTTTTTCCTTACCATAGGCGTCCATCATCATACTCTCTGTGTTCTACCGTATCCCCCCCAAAATTTTTATTTTATTTTATTTATTTTTATGTTTCACTCTCAAAAAGAAAAACAATTTTTCAGCCTCTCAACACATTTCTGAAGAAAAATACCTCTTCTTCTTCTGGCCTTCTGTATTTCTCAGTTTCCATCTTTTCTTCCCTCTCTTAGCTCAATATTTTCTCACCATTTTTTTTTATTTTTTTTTTATTTATTTTTGTTTTCTTTTTTATTTCTGTTGCCACCGTTTTCCCCTTATCGCACCGAAACTTTCTCCTTCCTTTTTTTGCTCGGCCCCTGTGCCCTTTCTGCCTTTCCAGAAGAACATTCTGCGTTGGAAAAATACCGCTAAACACAGAAGCTGTGAAGAGAAGTGAAGAAGAAAAAAAAAATTTAGAAGCATTAAAGGTAGATGTTTCTGAATGGCAGTACTTTTCTCTCACGTACGTGTGCAGCGAAGAAGACTTGCAACATTCCATTGTGCGGTAAAAGTATTGACTTATAGGAAATGCTGATAGAACAAGTAATATACAAAAAAAATTAAAGTCAATTCCTACTTTTTTTTTTTTTCACTATATTGCAGAAATTCCTTTATAAATAATTTTAATTCATTTTTAAGTTTATCTGACGCCATCTATTAGTAGGTATATGCAACTTAAATCTAAAAAAAAATTAAAATTAATTAATTAAATTTAATTACTAAATTAATACTTGAAAAACTGTATTAACATCAAGTATCATCCACTAAAAGTTTAAGAAGAATGTATTTGAACTTAAGGGAAAGAATAAAATGTATTTATTAACAATTGAAAACTTTGATCAAGATATATATTGGAAAGTGTGAGCTAAAAGAAGGAATAGAAAAAGAACTGAAGTCTTAGAAAACCAAATAAATATTCAAATATTGACCAGATCAAGAAATAATTGTAACTTACTGATGCAATTTAAATGAAGATTAATTGCATCAGTAACATTTATCACTAAGAAACAATTGTTACATCAGTAGCAATCAGTAACATTTAACATTCAGAAATAATTGTTTCATCAGTAGCATCAGTAACAATTAGCTAACAATCATCAGTTACAATCAGTATCATCAGTAAAATTTAATAATTATTCAAAAATAATTGTTACAGGAATGGAAAGAAAATATTAAAAGGTCAACATGAACCAATGTATACCCTACTTTTTCAGAATAATTATATATATTTTATTTTTAAAAATAAAATATTCTGTTTTCAAATAAATAAATAATTTAGTTCAAATAAATATATTATCACATCTTGTGTTTTTAGGAAATCTAATCAATGTATTATCACATCATGTGTTTTTATGAAATCCTAATCAATGTATTATCACATCATGTGTTTTTATGAAATCCTAATCAATGTATTATCACATCATATTTTTATTGAATTTATTATCACAACATGTTTTTTAATGTATTTATCACAACATTTTTGTTAATGTATTTATTATCATATCATGTTTTTTGACTTCTATATAAATATAGATGTTAAATTTAACTTCTTATAAGTGAATAGAAATTATACATTTCGTAATATTCCAGGTCTAGTGGTAATTGCAATCATGAATGCAGATGGCTCAAAACTCAAATCATATTAAGGCCTATATTGAAGTCACAGTTCTCAAAAACAAGGAGATTCAGAAATAACATTTTGTGCACGCATTTTATATTGATTGTTAGGCTGCTTGGTGAGCGTTTCCCAGGATTGTTCTTCACATAAAGCACAATAAATGTGTGGCAGTGATCTCTACAGTTTTTCAAAAAGCAATGTATTCCTTTCATTATAAATCAATGATTTTTATATTACTTAATTATACAAATGTTTGAGTTAATCGTAAAACTACTTTTACTTCATAATGCAATTAAAATATTTTATTAACACTAAGCGTCTCATTATTATGCTTGAAATTTCAATTTGATATTTTTTTGCATAGAAATTGGATGAGTAGTGATATATATTCAAAATTTATATAAGTAGTTTCTTAACGTTCAAATATCACAAGTATTAGTTTTAATAATTACCCATTGCTCGTACATTTCAGCAAAAAAAAATGGAAATTTTTGAGACCAAAACCAAGTAATTCTACACCAGCATATGATAAATACTCACTTGAAGTCACATCTAGGCATGCATTTTGAGACATATATATATAAATATATGTATATATATTATTTATGAATGATGCTCTGAAAGCACTATTTTTCACCTTAACTTTCCACGTAATATAAACATGAGGATTTCCCGGCCGATATCTCAAACTCCATAGCTGAAAGCGCAATGCGGATGTTTGAATTCGAGAAAAAAAAATTCCTTTGTATCCTCACACCACGCTGTTTGGATTTTCATTGTAGCCTACTCTTAACTTCACATCAGGCAGTCGAATATGATAAAAAATTCATAAGAAACAGTAGATGGAAGGCATTCTATATTTCATTTTCACGATTTTGCATTGAGGAAATATTATATATATAGATAGATGTATTATTTTACTCCATTTTTCAAATTTTTTTTTTCCTACCATAGGCGTCCATCATCATACTCTCTGTGTTCTATCATATTCCTCTTCTTCTTCTGGCCTTCTGTATTTCTCAGTTTACATGTTTCCCTTCGCCCACCCCCTTTTAAGCTCAATATTTTCTCACCTTTTTTTCTATTTATTTATTATTATTTTTTCTTTATCTTATTTTTATTTGTGTTGCCACCGTCTTCCTTATCGCACTGAAACTTTCTCCTCGTCCCTTTTCGCTCGGCCCCTGTGCCCCCTTTCTGCCTTTCAGAAGAACATTCTGCGTCGGAAAAACACCGCTAAACACAGAAGTTGTGAAGAGATGTGAAGAAGGAAAAAAATTCCAGAGGCATTAAAGTTAGATGTTTCTGAATGGCAGTACTTTTCTCACACTTATGTGTGTAACGAAGAACACTTGCAACATTCCATTGTGGAGCGGGAAGAAAAAGCATTGATTTATGGGAAATGCCGATAGAAGAGTAGCTGTAGCCTTAGAAAAACCAAATAAATATTCAAACATTGACCAGATCAAGAAGTAATTGTAACTCACTGATGTAATTGAAATAAAAATAATTGTTACATGAATGAAAAAAATACTGAAAACATCATCATCTGCTAAATAAACATGTTACTCAATCAATGTCATTGAAATGTTAATTTAGTTCATGAAAAATATTTGGTGAAGTTTGTATCAGTGGATTTATAATTTTTTTTACATAATTTAAATGTGGTTTTATTTTAATAAGTACATAATGAATTAATGTATAATGTCCTACTTTTTTTTCACAATAATTATATGTAACAATTCTATATTTATTCTATATTTTCTTTTGTAAAATTAAATATTACCTTTTCAAAAAAATTGCAGACTTTACTAATAAATGTACTATTCATCTCATGTGTTCTTTATGAAATCCTAATTAATATATTGTCACATCATCTAGGTAAAAGAAATCCCTTTTAAAGTTATACAAGCATAATTTTCCAATTGTTAAAATATTACAAGCATTGAGTTTAATAATTACGCATTGCTCATGCATTTCAGACAACAAATCGAAGTTTTTGAGACCAAGTAATTCTACACCAGAATATAATAAATACTCACTTTAAGTCACATCTAGAAGTGCATTTTTGGATAGATATATAAGTATAAATATATATGTATATATGTAGAACGATGAAGAGGAGATTAGAAGTACTTTGCTTTGTTAAGAGTTAAAGCTTCGATGCCTGACATACTGAATAGTTTAAAAGTATTGAAAATTGGATAAAACCTGAAATTGTTTGAAAAAAAAATTTATGATTTTATATATAAATACATTTCATTTCACGTTAAAATGGGAAAAGAAGTCCCCTTTAAAGTATTAAAAAAAAACTAAAAGTAAAAAAAGTAACAAAAAAAAGTACTAATAAAATACTAAAAGTACTAAAAGAAACTGATGCCTGTATAACGTTACTACCCATTTAATGTTAAACAAGCATAAGTTTCCTAACGTTTAAAATTTACAAGTATTAAGTTTTAATAATTACGAATTTCTTATGCATTTCGGTAAACAAATCGGAAGTTTTTTAACCAAGTAATTCTATACCAAGCAATTTAACAGAGAAACAAGTAATTCTACACCAGCATATAATCAATACTCACTTCAATTCACATGTAGGTCAGGCATTTTGATATATATATATATATATATATAAATTATTTATGAATGACGCTATAGAAGCACTATTTTCACCTTAACTTTCCACGTAATATAAACATGAGGATTTCCCGGCCGATATCTCAAAGTCAATAGCGGAAAGCGCAGTGCGGATGTTTGAATCCGAGAAAAAAAAATTCCTTTGTATCCTCACACCGCGCTGTTTGGATTTTCATTGTAGCCTACTCTTAACTTCACATCAAGCAGTCGAATATGTTAAAAAAATTCATAAGAAACAGTAGATGGAAGACATTTTATATTTCATTTTCACGATTTTGCATTGAGGAAATATTATATATATATAGTTTCAAATTTTTACCTACCATAAGCGTCTATCATCATACTCTCTGTGTTCTATCATATTCCTCCCGCCTCCTCCCCCTTCTTTATTTTATTTATTTTTCTGATTCACTCTCAAAAGAAAAACAATTTTTCAGACTCTCAACATTTCTGAAGAGAAATACCTCTTCTTCTTCTGGCCTTCTGTATTTTTCAGTTTACATCTCCCCCCTCTAAGTTCAATATTTTTTTCTCACCTTTTTTTTTTTTTTTTATTTTATTTTATTGATTTATTTTTGTTTTCTTGTTTTTATCTCTGTTGCCACCGTTTTCCCCTTATCGCACCCAAACTTTCTCCTCATCCCTTTTTCGCTCGGCCTCTGTGCCCCCTTTCTGCCTTTCCAGACGAACATTCTGCGTTGGAAAAATACCCTAAACACAGAAGTTGTGAAGAAGGAAAAAAAAAAAATAACCAGAGGCATTCAAGTTAGATGTTTCTGAATGGCAGTACTTTTCTCACACGTACGTATGCAGCGAAGAAGACTTTCAGCATTCCATTGTGAAGTGGGAATAAAAGCATTGATTTATAAGAAATGCTGATAGAAAAAATAACTGAAGCCTTAGAAAAACCAAGTAAATATTTAAACATTCACCATATCGAGAAATAATTACAACTTACTGATGCAATTTAAATCATAAAATATGTTACATGAATCAAAAGAAATATATTAAAAGATTATCATATGCTAAATAATCATTCTATTCCATCAAGGTCATTGAAATATGAATTTAGTACATTAAAAATGATAAGTAAAGCTTTTTATAGGTGTAATGATAATTATTTTGTATAATGCAAATATTGGTTTTATCTTAACCCACTTAATAGGCATTATTTTAATAAGTAAGTGATGAACTAATGCGTATCCTTCTTTTTTCAGAAGATAGTTATACTTATTTTTTTGGTAAAATGAATATTATTTTATGAAAACATAATTGCAAAGATTACTCATAGTAAATGTAATATCACATCATTTGTTTTTATGAAATCCTAATGAATGTATTGTCACCTCATGTTTTTCACATCATCTATGTAAAAAAAACCTTTAACGTTATGCAAGCAAAAGTTTCCTAACGTTTAAATATCACAAGTATTAAGTTTTAATAATTACCGTTGGTCATAAATTTTAGTAAATAATTCAAAATTTCTGATATCGAGACCAAATAATTCTGCTCCAGAATATAATAAATACTCACTCCAAGTCACATCTAGGCAAGCATTTTGAGATACATATATATAAATATATATGTATATATATTATTTATGAACGGTGCTATGGAAGCACTATTTTTCACCTTATTTTTCACGTAGTATAAACATGAGGATTTCAAGGACGATATCTCAAAGTCCATAGCGGAAAGCGCAGTGCGGATGTTTGATTTCGAAGAAAAAAATTCCTTTGTATCCTCACACCACGCTGTTTGGATTTCCATTGTAGCCTACTCTTAACTTCACATCAGGCAGTCGAATAGGATAAACATTCATAAGAAACAGAAGATGGAAGACATTTTATATTTCATTTTCACGATTTAGCATTGAGGAAATATTATATATATATATATATATTATTTTACTCCATTTTTCTTTTTTTTTTTTACCCACCATAGGCGTCCATCATCATACTCTCTGTCTTCTATCGTATCCCCCCCGCTCTTTATTTTATTTTCTGTTTTACTCTCAAAAGAAAAACAATTTTTCAGCCTCTCAACATTTCTGAAGAAAAATACCTCTTCTTCTTCTGGCCTTCTGTATTTCTCAGTTTCCATCTTTCCTTCCCTCTCTTAGGTCAATATTTTCTCACCATTTTTTTTTTTCTGTTTAATTTTTGTATTTATTTTTGCTTTCTTTTCTATTTCTGTTGCCACCGTTTTCCCCTTATCGCACCGCAAACTTTCTCCTATGCCTTGTTTGCTCGGCCCCTGTGCCCCTTTCTGCCTTTCAGAAGAACATTCTGCGTTGGAAAAATACCGCTAAACACAGAAGTTGTGATGTGAAGCGGAGAAGGAAAAAATATCCAGAAGCATTAAAAGTTAGATGTTTCTGAATGGCAGTACTTTTCTCGCACGTACGTGTGCAGCGAAGACTTGCAACATTCCATTGAGAAGCGGGAATAAAAAGCACTGATTTATAGGAAATGCTGATAGAAGAAGAACTGAAGCCTTACAAAAAATCAAATAAATATTCTAACATCGACCAGATCAAGAAATAATTGTAACTTACTGATGCAATTAAAATATAGATTAATTGCATCAGTAATTTTTTACAATTCAGAAATAATTGTTATATCAGTAACATTTAACATTCAGAAATAATTGTTACATCAGTAGCATCCGTAACAATCATCAGTTACAATCAGTAGCATCAGTAACATTTAATAATTATTCAGAAATATATGTTACACGAATGAAAATAGTAATATTAAAAGATCATCATCTGCTAAATAATCAATTTTTTTATTCGATCAAGTCAGTATTCGATCAAGATTTTATCAGTGGAATGATATTTTTTTTACATTATTGAAAATGGTTTTATCTTAATCCACTTAATATGTTTTATTTTAAATAAGATCATGGTAAATGCATTCCTTTCATAGAACATGCTAATGCTAAATAGATGCATATACTTCTTTTATTTTTCAAAAAATAGTTATACTTATTTTCTTTTGTAAAATAAGATATTCTGTTTTCAAAAAAATTGCAGACTTTAGTACTAATAAATGTATTATCATATCATGTGTTTTACGAAATCCTAATGAATGTATTGTCACTTCATATATTTTTAGGAAATACTAATTAATGTATAATAATAATAAATAACAAAAAGCAACAACAAATTTCGCAATACTCCAGGTTCACTGGAAATTGCCAGCAAGAGTGCAAATGGCTGAAAATTCTAATCAATATAAGGTGCATATTGCAGTCACTGTTCTCAAAAACAAGGAGATTCAATGTTGTCATTTTGCTTAAGCATTTTAAATTGATACTTATGTTGCCTGATGAGCCTTTTCCAGTTTTCTTCCTATAATGTTTTTTTTAATGTATTCTCATATCGTGTTCATTTTTTTAAAATCCTAATCAATCTATTGTCACGTCATGCTTCTTTACTTCTTTATAAATATAGGTGTAAAATCTAATTTTTTATAAACGAATAGCAATTATAAATTTCGCACTATTCCAGGTCCAATGATAATTGCAAGCATGAATGCAGACGGATCAAAACTCATATAAGGGCATATTATTTAATGGCATATATTGAAGGCATATATTGAAGTCACAGTTCTCAAAAACAAGGTGATTCAGTGATGACATTTTGAGCAAGCAGTTTGCATTGCTTGTTAGGCTGCCTGATCAGCGTTTCCCGGGTTTCTTCTCATAAGGTATCAATAAATGTGTGTCAGTGACTTCTAAACTTTTCACAAAAGGCAATATCCACCCTTCATTATAAATCAATAATTTATGTCTTACTTAATTAGACAAATATTTGAGTTAATTATAAAACTACATCTACTACATAGTGAAATATGAATATTTTATTAACACTATAAGTGTGATATTATTCTTGAAATTTAAATTTGATTTTTTTTTTTGCATTAATTTGAAAGATTATTGATAAATTATCAGAATTTCTTGATATTTCTTTGTTGAAAGAGATCACACATTAGAGAAACGAATTTAATAAACATGAAAAATAACGTTTCAATATTGCAAGCATTGAGTTTTAATAATCACCCAATGCTGCTGAATTCCAGCAAGCAAATCGAGGTTTTTGAGACAGAAACCAAGCAATTCTACACAAGCGTATAATAAATATCCAATTGAAGTCAGATATAGGCATGCATTTTGAGATATATATAAATATATACGTATATATATTATTTATGAATGATGCTATGGAAGCACTATTTTCACCTTAACTTTCCACGTAATATAAACATGAGGATTTCCCCTGCCGATATCTCTAAGTCAACAGCGGAAAGCCCAGTGCGGATGTTTGAATTCGAGGAAAAAAAAATTCTTTCGTATTCTCACGCCAGGCTGTTTGGATTTTCATTGCAGCCTACTCTTAACTCCACATCAGGCAGTCGAATAGGATAAAAATTCATATGAAACAGTAGATGGAAGACATTTTATATTTCACTTTCACGATTTTGCATTGAGGAAATATTATATATATATAGATATATTATTTTACTCAATTTTTCAATTTTTTCCTACCATAGACGTCCATCATCATACTCTCTGTGTTCTATCGTATTCCTCCCCCCTTTTATTTTATTTTATTTTTTTTTGTTTTTCACTCTCAAAAGGAAAAACAATTTTTCAGCCTCTCGGCATTGCTGAAGAAAAATACCTCTTCTTCTTCTGGACTTCTGTGTTTCTCAGTTTCCATCTTTCCTTCCCCTCTCTTAGCTCAATATTATCTGCCCCCTCCAAGCTCAATATTTTTTCACCATTTTTTTCTATTTTATTTTATTTAATTTATTTTTTGTTTCTTATTTTCTGTTTCTAGTGTTCTCCCGTTCTCGCGCCGAAACTTTTTCCCCCTCGTCCCTTTTTTTTCTTGGCCCCTGTGCCCCTTTCTGCATTTCCAGAAGTACAATCTGTGTTGGAAAAATACCGCTAAACACAGAAGTTGTGAAAAAGAAAAAAACATCCAGAAGCATTGAAGTTAGATGTTTCTGAAAGGCAGTACTTTTCTCACACGTATGTGTGGCGCGAAGAAGACTTGCAACATTCCATTATGAGGTGGGAATAAAAGCATTGACTTATAGGAAATGCTGATAGAAAAAATATCTGAAGTCTTAGAAAAAAACCAAATAAAAAAAATTTAAACATTGACCAGATCAAGAAATAATTGTAACTTATTAATGCAATTTAAATTAAAATAATTGTTACGTGAACGTAAAGAAAAATATTAACATATCATCATCTGCTAAATAACCATTTCGTGTGTTTTTAAGGTCTTGTGCGATTTCTTGTGTAATCAAGGTCATTGATATCTTAATTTATTGCATTTAAAATATTTAGTGAAGTTTTTATAATTTTTTTTTATAATTTAAATGCGGTTTTATCTTAATGCACTTCGTATATTTTATTTTAAATAACAACATAAGCCAATGCATATCCTTCTTTTTCAGAAAAGAGTTATACTTTTTTTCTTTTGTAAAATAAAATATTCTATTTTCAAGAAAAAGAAATTGACTTTAATCCTAATAAATGTATTATCACATCACGTGCTTTGATGAAAACCTAATGAATGTGTCAACACGTCACGGGTTTTTATGAAACCCTAATGAATGTATTATCACATCACGTTTTTTTTATTGTATTATCACATCGTGTGTTTTAACTTCTTTATAAATATAATTTAACTTCAATTACTTTATATACCACAACTTCATTTAACTTCACATAGCATAATTTTTTTTTTTTCACAAAAACGAGGAACCCCTAATTTTAATTTAGAGTATATACATTCTAGAAAATACATCTTTATTTATAATATTTATTTATTAATGAAAAGAACATGAATGAACACATGAAAATATAAAATTTATGTGGTCTTTTACTAAAGATCAAATTTGTTAAAAATTTTTTGGTTCTGGTTTCAAATCTGAATGAATTTCTTGACTGGATTTCATAAAATTGAATTTCATAATTAACATTGCTTAAAAACTACGACAATAAACTGTGTGTTTTTCACACGACCACAATTTATTCATAAAAAATGATCCATACAATGGGAAGATTAGGGTCAGGCAGACATAAGATATATTCAATAATTATACGAACGTTTATACGATTAAAATAACTGGTGAGAAAGTGTATGAACAATTCCACATAACGATTTTCGATTGAAACATTGAGTCATTTTTGAGATGCAATATAGTTAGAAAAAAGTGAATACTTATGAAATATTACTGCACTTTGGTTGCGATTAATAAATCTCTTTTCAATCCGCCATATATTTCTTCCGTCATATTTTGAATTTCTTCCCACGTAGGAGTTTTGGTCAAATTCGCCTATTCAAATATTTCTTATTTTTCAAAAAACAAAGTCCACTGCTACAAAGGGTTTTTGCATACTTTACAAAACTGAGCAGCTGTAATTTTAGCAGATGCTTTTTGCAGGCTTCTGACAGACTTGAATGACATCATCTCCGCAATATTTGGTGCTACTATCGCAATTTTAATTTTTTTTTTTTTTTAGTTTTATTTTTAAGCACTTTTTTTAAATAACTGTCTCTGTCTGCTTGATAAAAAAAGAAAAAAATTTGTTGTTCTGAAAGTATTTCATTGCGAAGAGGTAAAAGGAATAGTTCATTCAAAAACGGGATGTAAGCTTACGGGGCGGATTTAAACAAAAATTAATTATAAATGTGATTAATCATAGTTAGATGCCCTTCAGATCATCTGAAGTAAGCATAAATGATTTTATTTTAAATATGTCTTTTCCGTATTCTGTAGTTTACCCTGAAGCTTCTTGTGAAGAATTCCAGAATATAATTAAACAATTTCACTTTCCTGCGAGTACTGGTTTAACTTTGTTTTTAATTTTAGAATTTTGCGTAGTTGTTTGTTTTTAATGTTCAAGAATTACTGCTATACTTTTCTGTAACTTGTCTAGTGCTCGTGCCCCACATACTTTTCAAAATTCAGAATTATTTTATAGGCAGAACTATTAACTATGGAAACTGAATCGCAATTAATTCATTATCAAGTGTTAATAACCTATTAGACACAAACGACTGACATTGACAAAATAAATTTTCACTTCGTGATGGTCCCTTATTTTTTATATCGATACTTTATGACTGAAATTCCAAAACCTGAGTAGACAGAATTATACTCAATCACAATTATTTTCTTACAAAACCTATTGCTAAATACGATTCAACACTATTGATCTTGGCAATAGAATTTCCATACTCAGTGATAATAACTGAATCACAAATTAATTTATTACAAAATTTATTCTTAAAAAACTATAAGATACAATTGTTTGATCATGGCAAAATAAATACTCAGTAATGCCATTAATCAATGAAGGTAGTCTCTTATTTTTCATAGTATAACTACCATAGTATTTTAATTTAGGAAATGAGCAATCGAAAGCATTTTAATAAATGGGAACATTAAATGTGAGAATTTAATATAAATTATCTATACATACTCTGAAAATAAATAAATTATAATATACGTTCCGTACAAAATTTTTTTAGAATTAATCAGTTAGTTAAAAGTAATAACCAGCATTTTCAGAATTTCATAATATAGCCATGTAGTTAAAAAAAACTGAATAAAAATTCCAAAGACTTCCATATCATTTAAAAGATTATTACCTTAAGCCCCTTACACAAAATTAAATAATTCTAGAAACAAGACTCGTATACGAAATCTTATGAGTAGAATCATTACATCGGTATTCCGTCCAAAGGCCTTACAGTGGAACAAACCAAAAAAAAAAAAGAAAATCGTTTTATGCTTTTCATTTAAAACTTATTAAACTGCAGCCATTTCCTTTTCCCTGTATCACAGTTTTATCATAACGATATCCCATCAACTTTCAGCTCTCTTCTCTATCCTTACGACTACCCCTTATCTAACTGTTACTTATCTTCTCTGCTACTTAATAGCCACATACCATTTATACCCTCTATCACATGTCAAAAAAATTTAGAGTTCCTCTAGCAGAGTGAAATCAGCTCTTGTTTCTAACATCTCACATCCGCCTTCAAGCAGACAGGTTCTTTCCTTTTTTTTTTTTTAATTCTTCTATTTTTTGTACTCTTTTCAGAAATCTTCCCTCTTCCTAAGTTTGAGACGGGAGATTTAAGGGTTTATCGCCGTTTTTTGATTATCTGATTTGAAGGAAGGAAATTTTACGACAGTTTTAAGGGAGCCATGAACGTGACATAATTTCTGTATCGAATGCAATTTATGCCGCCGTAATGGAGTCAGGTTCTTTAAGTCGTGATGGGTCTTCAGCAGAGAGTCGGGGTGCTGCTTCTGGAAATTATGGAAAACGACGTTTTTTTTTCATCGATGCTCTTTTTTTTTTCTCGGCTACTGGGAATTGAGAATTTCAGATCTGAGCACCCTGGGAGGATTCTTATAAGTTTTTTAGGATGTAAGAAGCTGCATATTTTTTTTAGTTTTAATGATTTCCAAATTTCTTAACTGCTGCTAGAATTTTACGTTGCAGATCCTGAAACTAATTTGATATAAATTTCAGCACAGCATGAATACTTTTAATGTTTATATTCTACGAAATGCCCTTATGAAAATATTAAATGTTAATTTATTTCATTATCATCCGTAAACAGCCTATTCGACACAATCGATTGATATTGACAACAGAAATTTCCCACTCAGTAATGTCATTAATTATTGATATTCCGCCTTATTTATTTTTATTTGGTAAGTTATAACTACAATAGTAATTACAATTATGACAGAATCACTAATTTATTTTAGAACAATTGTTAACAACCTATTCAACAAGACAAATCTTGATAATAGAACTTTCACACTTTGCAAATTATAGCTGATTATAGCTAGCAATTAATTTATTACATAATTTAGTACTAACAGTTTATTGACACACTTGTTTGATCTTTATAATAGAATTTTTGCACAGTAATGCCATTAATCATTGACAAGTCCCTTATTTTTCCATTTCAATAACTTATGACTACCATCATAGTTTAATTTAGAAAATGAGGAATCGAAAGCATTTCTTTAAATGGGAACATTAAATACGAGATTTAATAAAAATTATTTATAAAAACTCTGAAAATAACTTAATAATCCTATAAGTTTCTTATGAAAAAATGGTTTAGAATAAATCCGTTGGTTGAAAGTAGTAACCACTATTTTCAGAATATCATAATACAGTAATGGCGCTGAACAGCAAACTGAATAAAAATTCCAAATACTTTCATATCATTTAAAAGATTATTACCTTAAGTCTTTTACACAAAATTAAATAATTCTAGAAGTAAGACTCACAAATGAAATCTCATAAGCCGAATCATTACATCGGTATTCCATCGAAAGACCTTACAGCGGAACAAACCAAAAAGGATAGAAAACCGTTTTATGCTTTTTTGATTTAAAACTTATTAAACTGCAGCAATTTCCTTTTCCCTACATAACAGTTTTATCATAACGATATCCCATCAACTCTCAGCTCTCTCTCTCTATCCTTAAGACTACCCCTTATCTAACTGTTACTTATCCTCCATGCTACTTAATAGCCACATACCGTTTATGTCATCTATCGCATGTCAAAAAAAAGTTTCAGTTCCTCTGGCAGAGTGAATTCAGCTCGTCTTTTTAACACCTCACATCCGCCTTCAAGCAGACAGGTTTTTTTTTTTTCTTTTTAAATTCTTCTATTTTTTTTGTACTTTTTTGATAGATCTTCTCCTCTTCCTAAATTTGAGACGGGAGATTTAAGGGTTTATCGCCGTTTTTTGATTATCTGATTTGCAGGAAGGAAATTTTACGACAGTTTTAAGGAGCCATGAACGTGACATAATTCTTGTATCGAATGCAATTGATGCCGCTGTAATGGAGTCGGGTTCTTTAAGTCGTGAGAGGTCTTCAGCAGAGAGTCGGGTGCTGCTGCAGGAATGACTTTCTAGAAATTATGGATAACGACGTTTTTTTTCGTCGATGCTCTTTTTCTCGGCTGCTGGAAATTGAGAATTTCATATCCGAGCACCCTGGGAAGTTGCTTAAAAGTTTTTTAGGATGCAAGAAGATGCATATTTTTTAGTTTTAATGATTTCCAAATTTCCTCACTGCCAACGGGAATTTTTACGTCGCTGATCCTGAATCAAATTTGATACAAATTTTAACATGTCATGAATTTTAACATGACGTTTTAACATTCCATTGCTAAGAAATACCTTTATGAAAATACTACATGTAAATTTATTTCATTCTCTTCTGTAAACTGCCTATTTGACACAATCTATTGATATTGACAACAAAATTTCCCACTCAGTAATATAATTAATCATTGATATTGTTCCTGATTATTTATATCAATATTTTATGACTACCGTACCATAGTGGACAGAATTAAAGCTGAATCTCAATTAATTTATTACAGAATCATTGGTAAAAACCCATTCAACACGAGATTAAACTTCACAATAAACCTTTCACACTCAATGATAATAGCTAAATCACAAATTATCTTTTTACATTAATTATTTATGTATATTAACAAACTATCAAACACAACTGTTTGATGTCGGTAATGGAATTTATACACTGAGTAATGGCATTAATCATTAAACTGCTCTTTATTTATTATATCAATAACTTATGACAATAATAATATTTTAATTTAGAAAACGAGAAATCGAAAGCGTTTTATTAAATGGAGACATTAAAAGTGAAATTAAAATAAATTCTTTATAAAAACTCACAAAATAAATTAATACTGGTACAAGTTTCGTATAAAAATAAATTTGAATAAGTCTGTTAGTTAAAAGTAGAAACCAATATTTTTAGAATTTCATAATATAGCCTTGGTTCTAAAAAGCAAACTGAGTAAAAATTACAAAGACTTCCATATCATTTAAAAGATTATTACTTTAAGCCCCTCACACAAAATTAAATAACCCTAGAAACAAGACTCACACATGAAATCTCATAAGCCGAATTCATTACATCGGTATTCCATCCAAAGGCCTTACAGCGGAACAAACCAAAAAGAAAGAAAACCGTTTGATGCTTTTGATTTAAAACTTATTAAACTGCAGCCATTTCCTTTCTCTGCTTCACAGTTTTATCATAACGATATCCCATCAACTCTCAGCTCTCTCTCTCTCCTGACGACTACCTCTTATCTAACTTACTTATCCTCCATACTACTTAATAGCCACATACCATTTATACCATCTATCGCATGTCAAAAAAAAAGTTTCACTTCCTCTAGCAGAGTGAATTCAGCTCGTCTTTTTAACACCTCACATCCGCCTTCAAGCTGACAGGTTCTTTTTTTTTTTTTTTTTTTTCAAAAATTCTTCTATTTTTCTGTATTTTTTCGTATATCTCCTCCTCTTCCTAAGTTTGAGACGGAGATTTAAGGGTTTATCACCGTTTTTTGATTATCTGATTTGAAGGAAGGAATTTTACGACAGTTTTAAGCAGCCATGAACGTGACATAATTCTTGTATCGAATGCAATTTATGCCGCTGTAATGGAGTCAGGTTCTTTAAGTCGTGAGGGGTCTTCAGCAGAGAGTTGGGGTGCTGCTGCTGGAACGACTTTCTGGAAATTATGGATAATGACTTTTTTTTTTTTTTTTTTTTTTTTTGTCGATGCTCTTTTTCTCGGCTGCTGGGAATTCAGAATTTCAGGTCTGAGCAACCTGGGTGGTTGCTTATAAGAATTTTAGGATGAAAAAAACTGCATATTTTTCAGTTTTAATGATTGCCGAATTTCTTTACTGCTGCGAGAATTTTACGTGCAGATCCCGAAGATAATTTGTTACACATTTCAACACGCCAGGAATACTTTCAAAATCTATAGGCTTCCCATTGCTAAGAAATGCCCTTACGAAAATACTATATGTTTCACGTGTGACGTTTTGTATTGGTAATTCTATATTTATTATTTTTAATTAAAACGTCACAAAATTAAAAATTTGAATTGATATGTGATTCTATAGAGGATTATTTTAATTGCGAATTTTCAATGTTTTTACAATTATTGGACTCTATATTTTGTAATCTATTTTAGTACAGTTTTCATATTTTCATTATACGTTTTGTATTTCTCTTGTTTTCAAATATTCAGATCTGGGTTTGAGTGAGGGTGATTATATGACAGTATAAAACTGCATAATTGTTAGTTTTATGACTTCAGTTCTTGTTTTTTAATTAAGAAAGGATAATTTAAATAAGTATTGAAAAATATAATTTAAATTTCAGAAATTTGGAAATATTTTAAAGTTTATAAGCCAGTCGTTAATAAAATTACATTAAAAATGATGTTACACTTTTCTACTGTCAATTCTTTATTTCGCTATCATATCCTAATCCTATTAGTTTTGTATAAAAAATGTTTTAGAATAAATCGAGTAGTTAAAAGAAGTAACTAATATTTTCAGAATTTCATAATATAGCCAAGGCGCTAAACGGCATGCTGAATAAAAATTCCAAAGACTTCCGTGTCATTTAAAAGATTATTACTCTAAGCCCCTTACACAAAATTAAATAACCCTAGAAACAAGACTCACATATGAAATCTCATAATCCCAATCATTACATCGGTATTCCCTCCAAAGGCCTTACAGCGGAAAAACCAAAAAGAAAGAAAACTGTTTTATGCTTTTGATATAAAACTTATTAAACTGCAGCCATTTCCTTTTTCGCTACATCACAGTTTTATCATAATGATATCCCATCGATTTTCAACTCTCTCTCTCTCTCTGTCCTTACGACTACCCCTTATCAAACTGTTACTTATCCTCCATACTACTTAATAGCCATATACCGTTTATACCATCTATTGCATGTCAAAAAAAGTTTCAGTTCCTCTAGCAGAGTGAATTCAGCTCGTCTTTTTAACACCTTTTTACATACGCCTTCAAGCAGACATGTTCTTTTTTTTTAAAATTCTTCTTTTTTCTGTATTTTTTTTTTTTTTTTTTTTTTTTTTTTTTTTTTGTATATTTTCAAAGATCTCCTCCTCTTCCTAAGTGTGAGACGGGGATTTAAGGGTTTATCCCCTTTTTTGATTATCTGATTTGAAGGAAGGAAATTTTACGACAGTTTTAAGGAGCCATGAACGTGACATAATTCTTGTATCGAATGCAATTTATGCCGTTGTAATGGAGTCAGGTTCTTTAAGTCGTGAGGGGTCTTCAGCAGAGAGTCGGGGTGCTGCTGCTGGAACGACTTTCTGAAATTATGGATAACGACGTTTTTTTTTTTTCGTCGATGCACTTTTTCTCGGCTGCTGGGAATTCAGAATTTCAGGTCTGAGTAACATGGGTGGTTGCTTATAACTATTTTAGGATGATTAAAGAAAGTTGCATATTTTTCAGTTTTAATGATTCCGAAATTTCTTTACTGCCACGGGAATTTTTGTGTTGTAGATCCTGAAGCAAATTTGTTACATATTTTAGCACGCCATAAATACTTTTAAAATTCATAGGCATCCCATTGTTAAGAAATGCCTGAATGAAAATACTACATGTTAATTTATTTCATTATCACCTGTAAACAGCCTATTCGACAAAATAGATCGATATTGACAACAAAAATTTCCCACTCAGTGCTGTCCTTCATCATTGATATTGTCTCTTATTTTTTTAAATCCATACTTTATGACTTCCGTTGTAGTCAAATTTATAGCAGAATCACAAATAATTTATTACAATGCCTATTGTTAACAATTTATTAAACACGATCGAGCGTGACAATAGAACTTTTACACTCAGTGATAATAGCTGAATCACAAACTAATTTATTAAATAATCGATTATTAACAAAATATCACACACAATTGTTTGATCTTGATAATAGAAATTATACACTTATAATGCCGTTAATGATTGACGTGATCCCTTATTTTCTTATGATTAGCAAAGTAGTTTAATTTTGAAAACGAGAAATCAAAGTCTTTAATTAAATCGCAACGTTAAATGTGGGATTTAATATAAATTTTCTATAAACCCCTCAAAATAAGTTGATAATCCTATAAGTTTCGTATAAAAATGTTTTAGAATAAATCCGTTACTTAAAAGTAGTAACCAATATTTTCAGAATTTCATAATATAGTCATGTAGTTAAAAGGCAAACTTAATAAGAATTCCAATGACATTCATATCGTTTAAAAGATTATTACCTTAAGCCACCAACACAAAATTAAATAATCCAAGAAACAAGACTCACATATGAAATCTTATAAGCCGAATCATTACATCGGCATTCCATCCAAAAGACTTATAGCGGAACAAACCAAAAGGATAGAAAACCGTTTTATGCTTTTGATTCAAAACTTATTAAACTGCAGCCATTTCCTTTTCCCTGCATCACAGTTTTATCCTAACGATATCCCATCAACTCTCAGCTCTCTATCTATACTTACGACTACCCCTTATCTATCTGTTACTTATCCTCCTCGCTACTTAATAGCCACATACCGTTTATACCATCTATCGCATGCCAAAAAAAGTTTCAGTTCCTCTGGCAGAGTGAATTCAACTCGTCTTTTAAACACCTCACATCCGCCTTCAAGCAGACAGGTTTCTTTTTTTCTTAAATTCTTCTATTTTTTGTACTTTTTTAATACATCTCCACCTCTTCCTAAGTTTGATACGGGAGATTTAAGGGTTTATCACCGTGTTTTGATTATCTGATTTGAAGGAAGGAAGTTTTACGACAGTTTTAAGCAGCCATGAACGTGACATAATTCTTGTATCGAACGCAATTTATGCCGCTGTAATGGAGTCAGGTTCTTTAAGTCGTGATGGGTCTTCAGCGGAGAGTCGGAGTGCTGCTGCTCGAACGACTTTCTGAAATTATGGATAACGACGTTTTTTTCGTCGATGCTCTTTTTTCTCGGCTGCCGGGAATTGAGAATTTCAGATCTGAGCACCCTAGGAGGTTGCTTATAATTTTTTTTAGGATGTCGAAGCTGCATATTTTTTAATTTTAATGATTTCCAAATTTTTTTTACTGCCGCTAGAATTTTACGTGGCAGATCCGGAAGCCAATTTGATACACATTTTAACACAAGCTTTGTATACTTTTACCATGTATAGTTTAATAATTTACAGGCTTCCCATTGCTAGAAATGCGTTTCTGAATACATGTTAATTTATTCCATTATCATCTGTAAACAGCCTATTCGACACAACTGATATTGACAACAAAAGTTTCCCACTATGTAATATTCTTAATCATTGATAGTATCGCTTATTTTTTACATCGATATTTTATGACAACCGTAGTAGACATAGTTATAGCTAAGTCACAATTAATTTATTACTGAACCTATTGTTAACAACCTATTCAACACGATTGATCTTGACAATAGAACTTTCTCACTCTATGATAAAAGATGAATCACAAATTAATATATTACATCGATTCTTTTATTTATATTAACAAACTATCAAACAAAACTCTTTGATGTTGGTAATGGAATTTATACACTGAATAATATTATTAATGATTAAAGTGCTCCCTAATTTTTCATATCCGTAACTTATGGCTACCTTAATAGTTTAATTTAGAAAATGAGCAACCGAAAAACCGTTTTGTTAAATGGTAACATTAAATGTGAAAGTACATGTAAAAAAAATAAATAATCTATAAAAACTCTCAAAATAAATTAATAATCCTATGAGTTTAGTATAAAAAAATGTTGATAATAAATTAGTTAAAATTAATAACCAATATTTTTAGAATTTCATAACACTATAGTCATGGTGCTAAAAGCAAACTAAATAAAAATTCCAAATACTTCCATATAATTTAAAAGATCATTCCCTTCAGCCCCTTAAACAAAATTAAATAATCTTAGAAACAAGACTCACAAATGAAAGTCTCATAAGTTGAATCATTACATCAGTATTCCATCCAAAGGCCTTACAGCGGAATAAACTAAAAAAAAAAAAAACCGTTTTCTGCTTTTGATTTAAAACTTATTAAACTGCAGCCATTTCCTTTTTCCCTACATCACAGTTTTATCATAAGGATATCCCATCAACTCTCAGCTCTCTCTCTCTTTTTCCTTACGACTACCCCTTATCTAACTATTACTTATTCTCCAAGCTACTTAATAGCCACATACCGTTTATGTAAGAAGCTGCATATCTTTTAGTTGTAATGATTTCCGAATATCTTTACTGCCGCTAGAATTTTACCTACAGATTCTGAAGCATGTTTGATACAAATTTTAGCTTGCCTTCGATACTTTTAAAATTTATAAGCTTTCTATTGCTAAGAAATGCCTTTATGAAAATACATGTTAATTTATTTCATTATCATCTGTAAACAGCCTATTCGACACAATTGATTGATATTGACAACAGAAATTACGCACTCAGTAATGTCCTTAATCATTGATATGGCACCTTATTTTTTATATCGATAAGTTATAACTACTATAGTAGTTAGAATTATGACTGAATCACAACTAATTTATTACAATGCCTATTGTTAACAACCTATTCAACACGACTGATCTTGATAATAGAACTTTTACACTTTGCGATTATAGCTGATTATAACTAGAAATTAATTTATTACATATTCTATTATTAACAAACTGTCAGATACAATTGTTTGATCTTTGCAATATAAATACTAAATCATGCCAATAATCATTGACGTGGTCCCTTATTTTTCATATAATTACCATAGTAGTTAAATTTAGAAAATGGGAAATCGAAATCGTTTTGTTAAAAGGGAATATTACATGCAAGATTTAACATAAATTATCTATGAGAACTCAGAAAATAAATTAATAATCGTACAAGTTCATTATAAAAAATATTAGTTAAAAGTATTAACCAGTATTAACCAGTACTTGTATATAGTACTGTAGTATTAACCAGTACTAACCAGTATTTTCAGAATTTCATAATGTAGTTAAGTAGTTAAAAATAAGCTGAATAAAAATTCCAAAGACTTCCATATCATTTAAAAGATTATTACCTTAAGCCCCTTACACAAAATTAAATAATTCTAAAAACAAGACTCGTATACGAAATCTTATAAGTCGAATCATTACATCGGTATTCCGTCCAAAGGCCTTACAGTGGAACAAACCAAAAAAAGAAAGAAAATCGTTTTATGCTTTTGATTTAAAACTTATTAAACTGCAGCCATTTCCTTTTCCCTGCATCACAGTTTCATCATAACGATATCCCATCAACTCTCAGCTCTCTCTCTCTCTCTATCCTTACGACTACCCCTTATCTGAATGTTACTATCCTCCATGATACTTAATAGCAAATACCGTTTATACCATCTATCGCATGTCAAAAAAAGTTTCGGTTCCTCTAGCAGAGTGAATTCAGCTCATCATTTTAACACCTCACATCCGCCTTCAAGCAGACAGGTTCTTTTTTTTTTTCTTCAAATTCTTCTATTTTTTTACTTTTTTCATAGATCTCCTCCTTTTTCTAAGTTTGAGACGGGAGATTTAAGGGTTTATCACCGTTTTTTGATTATCTGATTTGAAGGAAGGAAATTTTACGACAGTTTTAAGGGAGCCATGAACGTGACATAATTCTTGTATCGAATGCAATTTATGCCGCTGTAATGGAGTCAGGTTCTTTAGTCGTGAGGTCTTCAGCAGAGACTCGGGGGTGCTGCTGCTGGAACGACTTTCTGGAAATTATGGATAACAATGTTTTTTTTTTCGTCGATGTTCTTTTTTCTCGGCTGCTGGGAATTGAGAATTTTAGATCTGAGCACTCTAGGAGGTTGCTTATAAGTTTTTTAGCATGTTAGAAGCTGCATATTTTTTAGTTTTAACGACTTCCGAATTTATTTACTGCGAAAAGAATTTTACGTGACAGAACCGGAAGCAAATTCGATACAAATTTCAGCACACCATCAATATTTTTAAAATTTACAGGCTTCCCATTGCTAAGAAATGCTTTCATGAAAATACTGCCTGTTAATTTATTTCATTATGATCTATAAACTATTCGACACAATCGATTGATATTGACAACAAAAATTTCCCACTCAGTGATGTCATTAATCATTGATATTGACCCTTAATTTTTTTATAGATACTTTATTTTTACAAGAGTTCACAGAATTATAGCTGAATCACAATTAATTTATTATAGAACCTATTGTTAACAACCTATTCAATATGATTGATCGTGACAATAACACTTTCATACTCAACGATTACAGATGCATCACAAATGAATTTATTGCATAATCTAATATTAACAAACTATAAGGCACAGTTGTTTGATCTTAGCAATAGAATTTATACACTCAGTAATATCACTAATCATACCTTATCTTATATTGTTAACTTATGAACTACCACAGCAGTTTAATTTAGAAAATGAGAAATCGAAAGCGTTTTGTCAAATGGAAACATTATATGTGAGATTTAACATAAATTACCTATAAAAACTTTGAAAATAAATTAATAATCCTATAAGTTTCGTATAAAAATATTTTAGAATAAATCAGTTAGTTATAAGTAGTAACCAATACTTTTACAATTTCATAATATAGCAATGGCGCTATAAAGCAAACTGATTAAAAATTCCGAAGAATTCCATATCATTTAAAACATTATTACATTAATCCTCAAACACAAAATTATATAGTCCCAGAAGCAAGACTAACATATGGAATCTCATAAGCCGAATCATTACATTGGTATTCCATAAAAAGCCTTACAGCGGAACAAACCGAAAAGAAAGAAAATCGTTTTATGCTATTGATTTGAAACTTATTAAACTGCAGCCATTTCCTTTTCCCTGCATCACAGTTTCATCATAACGATATCCCATCAACTCTCAGATCTCTCTCTCTCTCTCTCTCTGTCCTTACGACTACCCCTTATCTAACTGTTACTTATAATCTATACTACTTAATAGCCACATACCGTTTATAACATCATCGCATGTCAAAAAAAGTTTCAGTTCCTCTAACAGACTGAATTCAGCTCGTCTTTTTAACACCTCACATCCGCCTTCAAACAGACAGGTTCTCTCCTTTTTTTTTTTTTTTTTAAATTTTTTTTTTTGTACTTTTTTTCAGAGATCTCCTCATCTTCCTAAGTTTGAGACGGGAGATTTAAGGGTTTATCACCGTTTTTTGATTATCTGATTTAAGGAAGGAAATTTTACGACAGTTTTAAAGAGCCATGAAAGGGACATAATTCTTGTATCGAATGCAATTTATGCCGCTGTAATGGAGTCAGGTTCTTTTAAGTCGTGAGGGGTCTTCAGCAGAGAGTCGGGGTGCTGCTGATGGAACGACTTTCTGGAAATTATGGATAACGACGTTTTTTTTCAATGCTCTTTTTCTCGGCTGCTGGGAATTGAAAATTTCAGATCTGAACATCCTGGGAGGTTTCTCATAAGTTTTTTAGGATGTAAGAAGACGCATATTTTGTTAGTTTTAATGATTTACAAATTTCTTTATTGCGACGGGAATTTTACTTGGCAGATCCTGAAGCAAATTTGATATAAATTTCATCACGTCATGAATACATTTGAAATTCAGAGGCTTCCCATTGCTAAGAAATGCCTTTATGAAAATAATACATGTTTCAAGTGTGATTGGTGTATTGTTGATTCTATATTTATATGTTTTTTAATTAAAACATGTAATAAATTACAAAATGTTGAATTATATATGCTTTTAAGTGAAGATTATTTAACCGAAAGTATTTAATTTTTGTATTATTATACTAAATTTCAATTTTTATGTGTTTACTATGTATATCATGTAATTCTTCTTTTCAGATTTTCAGATCTGTTTCTGCCTAAAGTATAAAACAGACAGTACTTATGACAGTATAAAACTGTATAATTTGTAGTTCCATATAGAACAATTTATATTTTTTAAATGAATATCGTATGAATGCTGTACTAGACAGAATTATAGCTGAATCATAATTAATTTATTACAGAAGATATTGTAACCTATATATTGTGTACCTATTCAATACGATTGATCTTGATAATAGAATTTTCATACTCAGTGATAATAGCTGAATCACAATTAATTTATTACATATATTGTAACCTATATATTAAGAAACTATTCAATCGAGTTTTTCATACTCAGTGATAATAGCTGAATCATTAATTTATTACAAACTAATTGTTTTAACACACAGTTTCAGCTTAATAATAGAATTTATACACTCAGTAAAGTCATTAATCATTGACATTGTCCCTTATTTTTTAATATCGATAATTTATGACCATAACAGTGTAATTTAGAAAATGAGAAATCGTAAGCGTTTTGTTAAATGACAACATTAAATGTAAGATTAAAATAAATTATTTGTAACAAATCTGAAAATAAATTACTTATCCTATAAGTTTAGTATATAATTTTTTTTGTGTAAATCCGTTATTTAAAAATAGTAACCCATATTTTCAGAATTCCATAATGGAATCATGATGCTAACTGAATAAAAATTCAAAAACTTCCATATCATTTAAAAGATTATTACCTTAAGCCCCTTAACACAAAATTAAATAATTCCAGAAACAAGACTCAAATATGAAATCTCAGAAGGCGAATCATCACATCGATATTCCATCAAAATGCCATGCAGCGGAACAAACCAAAAAGGAAGAAAACCATTTTATGCTTTTGATCTAAAAACTTATTAAACTGCAGCCATTTCCTTTTCCCTGCATCACAGTTTTATCATAACGATATCCCATCAACTCTCAGCTCTCACTCTCTATCCTTAAGACTACCCCTTATCTAACTGTTACTTATCCTCCATGCTACTTAATAGCCACATACCGTTTATGTCATCTATCGCATGTCAAAAAAAGTTTCAGTTCCTCTAGCAGAGTGAATTCAGCTCATCTTTTTAACACCTCACATCCGCCTTCAAGCAGACAGGTTTTTTTTTTTTTTTTAATTCTGCTATTTTTTTGTACTTTTTCATCTATCTCCAACTCTTCCGAAGTTTGAGACGGGAGATTTAAGGGTTTATCACCGTTTTTTGATTATCTGATTTGAAGGAAGGAAATTTTACGACAGTTTTAAGGAGCCATGAACGTGACATAATTCTTGTATCGAATGCAATTTATGCCGCTGTAATGGAGTCGGGTCTTTTAAGTCGTGAGGGGTCTTCAGCAGAGAGTCGGGGTGCAGCTGCTGGAACGCCTTTCTGGAAATTATGGATAACGACGTTTTTTTTTTTTGTTGATGCTCTTTTTCGGCAGCTGGGAATTGAGAATTTCAGATCTGAGCACCCTGGGAAGTTGCTTAAAAGTTTTTTAGGATGTAAGAAGCTGCATACTTTTTAGTTTTAATTATTTTCGAATTTTTTACCGCCACGAGAATTTTCCGTGGAAGTTCGTGAACAAACTTGGTTCATATTTTAGCATGCCATGAATACTTTTAAAATTTATAGGCTTCCTATTGCTAAGAAATGTCTTTATGAAAATAATACATGTTAATTCATTTCATTATCATCTGTAAACAGCCTATTCAATGCAATCGATTGATACTGACAACAGAAATTACCCACTCAGTAATATCCTTAATCATTGATTTGATAACTTATTTTTTATATAGATACATTATGGCTACCATAGTAGAGAGAATTACACCTGAATCGTAATTACTTTATTACAGAACCTATTCTTAACATTATATTCAACAAGATTGAAGTTGACAACATAATTTTCATACCCAGTGATAATAGCTGAATCACAAATTAAATTATTACATCGATATTTTAAATATATTAACAAACTATCAAACGCAATTGTTTGATGTTGGTAATGGAATCTATACACTAAGTAATGTCATTAATGATTAAAGTGATCTCTTATTTTTCATATCCTTAACGTATGGAAAATTTAGTACGTTACGGATAGTAACGGATTAGTATTACGGATATTAACAGCCATAGTAGTTAATTTAGAAAGTGTGAAATCGAAATAATTTTATTAAATAAGAACATTAAATGTAAGATCAAAATAAATTATTGATAACAATTATCAGAATAAATTGATAATCGTGTAAGTTTAGTATAAAAAAAAGGTTTTAGAATAAATCCGTTAGTTAACAGCAATAACCAATATTTTCAGAATTTCCTAATATAGTCATGTAGTTAAAAAGCAAACTGAATAAAAATACTAAAGACTTCCGTATCATTTAAAAGATTATTACCTTAAGCCTCCTTACACAAAATTAAATAATTCTAGAAACAAAACTCACAAATGAAATCTCATAAGCCGAATCATTACATCGATGTTCCATCCAAAGGCCTTACAGCGGAACAAACCAAAAAGAAAAAACCGTTTTATGCTTTTGATTTAAAACTTATTAAACTGCAGTCATTTCCTTTTCCCTGCATCACAGTTTTATCATAACGATATCCCATCAACTCTCAGTTCTCTCTCTCTCCTGACGACTACCTCTTATCTAACTGTTACTTCTCCTCCATACAACTTAATAGCCATATACCGTTTATACCCTCTATCGCATGTCAAAAAAATTTTTAGTTCCTCTAGCAGAGTGAATTCAACTCGCCTTTTTAACACCTGACATCCGCCTTCAAGCAGACAGGTTCTTTTTTTTTTTTGAAATTCTTCTATTTTTTTTGGTTTTTCATGGATCGCCTGGTCTTCCTAAGTTTGAGAAGGGAGATTTAAGGGTTTATCACCGTTTTTTGATTATCTGATTTGAAGGAAGGAAATTTTACGACAGTTTTAAGGAGCCATGAACGTGACATAATTCTTGTATCGAATGTAATTTACGCCTCTGTAATGGAGTCGGGTTCTTTAAGTCGTGAGGGGTCTTCAGCAGAGTGTCGGAGTGCTGCTGCTGGGACGACTTTCTGGAAATTATGGATAACGACGTTTTTTTTTTTTTTCGGCGATGCTCTTTTTCTCGGCTGCTGGGAATTGAGAATTTTGGATCTGAGCACCCTGGGATGTTGCTTATAAGTTTTTTAGGATGTAAGAAGCTGCATACTTTTTATTTTTAATGATTTTCCAATTTTTTACTGCCGCGAGTGGCAACGTGGAAGTTCCTGAAGCGTGGAAGTTCCTGCTTCCTACGAAGTTCCTGAAGCAAATTTGGTTCATATTTTAGCACGCCATGAATAGTTTTAAAATTCATAAGCTTCCCATTGCTAAAAATGCTTTTTTGAAAATAATACATGTTTCAAGTGTGACGTTTTGAATTGTTCTTTGAAGCAATACAAATGGATAAATAGCAATGAAGAAATGCCTTTGTTATTTATTCCTTTGTTAAGTATTGGTGATTCTATAGTTAATTTTTTAAAATTAAAACATATTATAAATTTTAATATGTGGATTTATATATGTTTTAAAAGAAGATTAGTTTAATCAAAAGTTTTCAATTTTTGCATTATTATTCTGAATTATAACATTTATATGTTTATTATGCATTCGTATTTCTTTTTTTTTTTTCAGATCTGGTTATGAGTGAAAAAGTGTTATGACTGTACAAAATTGCATAATTTTTTGTTTTATGATTTCAGTTTTTTTTTTTAATGTAGAATCTGAACAAATAATTAAAAATATATAAATTTCAGAAATTTGCAAAAAGTTTTTAAAGTTAATAAGCCTGTCATTGATAAGGTGTTCTTTAAAAAAATAGATGCGACATTTTAAACCGTTAATTCTATATTTTAATATTGATTTGACGGCAATTACATTAAATTCGTACCTCACGCTTTTGCTAACAGAGGATATATTCTTTCTCTTTACGAAAGTACATATCTCGTACAAAATGCATTTTCTTCTCTATAATATACAATATTAATAAATGTTATTGGCCATTACATTTTTTAATTTTTGGAATTTTTTTGTAAATGATATAATTTAATTTCATGGAATTGATTATTTTCTATTGCAGTTATATTTTTTTTTCTAATTTCGGGGAAATTATTATTCACACATTGGTATATTATTCAAGAATTGTTAAATTATAAATCTGAAATTTTTTTAATTATCGTTTAAACAAAAAAACACAAAGTTTACATGAAAAATATTTTCTTTGTAGTAATTCATAATTAATGATTTCATTTTTCAAAAGCAAAATTTTTTATCAATGCTTTAAAATCCTGTGATTATTTTAATTGTACATTTATAAAATTCACGCATTATAAGTAACAACATTTCAAATGCAAGAAGAACCATAAATTAATCGAAGTATTGGAAACTTCATTGTAAACATTATGGATAACGATATTAGAATATACAAAATAATTATTATTTTGTTGGATGAATAACAATAGAAATAATTAAATACAATATAATTATTATTATTGTTATTTATTCATGTTATATTACGATTATAATATAGTAAATGAACTAATCATGTATCAAAAATTGCATTTTTTTAAATGCAACAAACTTATTGAAATCTTGAACTTGAAATATTTGACAATGAAAAACAATTTGAGACATCTTGACATATTTAAATCTTCATGCATAAAATAAATACAATTAAAATATTTGACTTTTCTTCTGGTTGGTCTGTATATTTAAAAAAAACAGACATTTTCAAATTATAATTTAATCAAATTTATATTGTTATTGAAATAAAACATATTTTAAGAATGAAGCTTTTATATGAAAATCATCACTGTTGTAAATGAATTTTTAGAACAAATAATGTCCAATGTTTGTAAAACTGAATTACTAACTAATAGTATGGAAATAATTTAATGTTATAAAAAATAATATGATTTATTAAACTATTCTTCATAAATGCCAAACAATCTGAATGCCCTTCTTTAAAAAAGTTTATTTATAAAATAGAATGTATATTATAGTTTGCATAATTATTTGATAGCATGTTCGCAACATCTGCTTGCTTAAGATCTTTCTAAATTTTTCTTTGTTCAAATACTTAGTAAGTTTAAGATTGTTTAAAGCCTTATACTATAAAATAACAAATAAACGGGCATTTTTCAGAAGCGAAATAGTATTATATATTTCTTTTCTTTATTCTTTCTTTCTATAACTAATTCACTAACAAATTAGCATTATTTAATCAGAAAATGAATACATGAGATTTACCTGTTTTACCTCATTAGTAATTATTTTGCTTATTTTCAAAATGCACAAATTTACTCATTGAACGAAATGTTATAAATGTTAAATAGTTACATGAATTACATCTTAAAAGGAATGCATTTAATAATTGTTAGTCATAAATTAATTTTTAGAAAAACGTTTAATATTCAAAATAATCTTAAGTATGCTATTAAAAACAGCTTTTATTTTAAAATAAGCATAAATTTAACAAAAAAATTTTTATGACTTAATAAGAGAATAAATTACAAAATGCTAAACTAATTTGAAATCCCTATAGAAACGTTTAACGTAGTCAAAAGGTGTCTTTGGATTTTGTAAAACTATTTAACTTAAAGAAAAAAATAATAAATGTATACGAGTTTATTTTTGGAACAGAAAAGGATAGGTTCATTTATTTTCCCATTTAGCTTAATTATCATTTTAATTAACGCTTAATTAAGACTGGGAGGCTCCTATAACGTAGCGTAGATATATCCTTATAAATATTCATAATTCATTTATCTTTTCATTTCACTGTAATGTTAAATACAGAAGGACAGCATAATTTATATTTCCTCTTTCATAAAAAAAAAGGTTTTTGAGAGATGTTACCTTAATACTTTTTAAATGGTTTCACAATTTTTTAAAGGAATTAATAGTAATAAAACTATTGATGTAACAGTATTTATTTTTTGAGGTATTAGGATAAGGTATCAAGTAAAAAAGAATATGAAATATGAAAAATAAATAAATACGGCATTTTGGTTCATATATGTTGCAAAAATATGCGCTTTGTAGGCAATAAAATATGGATACAGATCTTTGGTTCATATACTAGAATCTTTTGATAAAATCCTCTACAACTAAAGAATTAAAAAAAATAATAGTAATTATAAGTTATGTAAATTTAACTATCAATGTATTGAAATTTTTTTGTATTGAAATTTGCATATTTAAGAAAATGTGTATTTTTTTACAATTAATTCTATAAGCACAAAATAATTTCAATTATTAATTGCATCTTTTGTGGCAATGATAGAAATTAGTACTTGAGAAAGCATAGTTCTTTGTAATTATATTCCACATGTAATCATTGGTTATCCTTTGATTGGCCATATCGTCAAATTCATCTGTATTATTTATTGGTTGGGAAGTTTTTTGTCTTGATTAATTCTTACGGTTTTTAATAAACTTACTAAAATATTTTTATTTAACAGCACGGCATTGCAATGGATTATTGTAGCTTGTGTTGAATATTTTGCCAAATGCATTTTTTCCTTTGATTGTCGTTATAGACAATTTCATATGTATAACAAGTTGAGAGTTTTTTTTTTTTGTTTGTTTTGATTAATTAGTATGGTTTTTTAAAGATTTATTAAATCATTTATATTTAAAAGCATACATTGTAGTGGATTATTGTACCTTTTGTTGAATATTTCTCCAAATGCATGAATCCCATTTTTATCTTTTGATTGTCCTTGTAGACAATTTCATCGGTATAATTCTTTGGAGATTTTTCGTCTTGGTTAATTCATCGTCTTGATAATGTATTATTAAATTATTAAATTATTCATTATTATTGTTTAATTAATATTGTTATTATAGTTAATTATGATTTTTTTAAATATATTGTGGATTATTGTAGATTTTGTTGAATATTTTGCCAACTGCATGTATCTGTTATTAGCCGCTTGACAAAGCCAAAAAAGTAACCATTTCATACATTTCATTTATTATACATCAAATGGAAAAGAAAATTTACAAAATTAATAAATGAGCATATTCGTTTTTAACGTTGCAAATCTTGCTTACTTTTATAAATTAGAATTACAGTTCCCTTTTGTTCTCTTGTTAAATTAAGAAGAATGAGATTCCTTTAAACTTCCGCCCACCATTTTCGAAGCGATGCTTCCAAGAAAGTTTTAACAAAGTACAGTAGTTCGGCGAACCTGTTTGCGTCCTACTTTTATTAAACAAAACAAGAAGAATTTCATTTTTAAAGATAGTTTCAACCTGAATAAAATACAACTTTCCTTTAAACTGGTCAAAGGGAAATGGAAGGCTCCTCTGTTTCCTTCCAAAACATTAATTTTGTTAGAATAAACATTCTTTCTTTAACTTGATTTCTGTGAGGATAAGCCTTTCCGTTATTTTTACAAAAGCTTTCATCAAGTGGAATCCAGAATTCGTAACAGAAGTGAGTTTTCCAAGAAATAAATTCCAAGATTCCTTTACGAATGTGTTGTTCGTATTTAATAAATCAGATAATGATTGTATTTTCAGAAAAATTCCTTTGCTTGATGTTGGAAAACAAAGATAAACCAAATATAATGATACAATAAATTTTTTTTTATAAGATTGCAAAGAATGTAGTGGTAACAATTACTTTTAAATCTACTAATATTGCTCCATAATTTAATAATCCTGGCAAAAAAAAAGTGTAATATGTGCTGTGTAATATATATTACAAAAAGAAACACTTAAATTAAAACAAATTAATTTTATAAATACTTCAGAAATTATTTGTCAACCTTTATATCATTCGAAAAATTTTAGTTTCAATTAATTTATTTTCCTAAATGTCTACATAATAATGATAATTTTTATAAGTATTAAAATTTGGTTTATAAAAAAACTTACTGGATCACATCTAAATGAATAGGAAATATAATTTAATTTAAAATTTTACGGCCTAACTGCATGTTTATTGTAATATCCAAATGTATTCGTTATAGATATTATAATACCTTATTCGTTACAGCAATTTTTTATTTTGTAAAATGAATTTAATATTTATAAAAATATGAAAATATTAATATATTGTGATAAAATAATAAAAAAAAACATATATAAAAATAAATATTAGTGATCTGCTATTAATAAATGTAAATCTAAACTAGGACATAGGAAATAAAACTCAATCCAGAATTTTATTGCATAAACGCATGTTTATTGGAAAAAAAAAAAACGCATGTTTTTATGAAGACTTGTGTAAATATTTAATTTTTCAACTTTTTAAATTATTAAAAAATCAATAAAAAACAATTTATTGCTTATAATTAAACGTTTTTTTACTGAATTTCTTAGACCATTTATGTATAAAAAAGAAGTTATTAATCTGGTACAAAAAAAGGAACGCAATAATAACTAAAAATATATAATTTTTTTTACTTCATAAAATATCAGAATTTTTATTCATTGCCGAATTTTAGAAAAATATTATTCTTTGATGAACTGGGAATATTAAAAGTATTCGAACGTATGCTTTTCATTTCTTCCGTTCGAGAAATTTCATTTAAAAATCGCTGCCAAAAGCCAAAAGAAACTTTTTTCTGAAAAGCTTTTTTTAAGCCTCCTGTCTTGGATGATTGATCTACATTTATTTAACTTAGAAATAAGTGTCAAAATTCTAAGCTATTCTATTTCAGAAGCTATAGATTTCATGACACGATTATAAAAAAAAAAAAAAAAAAAAATTCAATTTCCTACTTGTAGACCGGCTAAGAAATTTCGCGTTTTATCGACATTTGGCTCTTCGCATTTTGTATATTTTTTCATTTTTTATTTGTGAATTTTTCAGAAAAGAGTTAAAAATGCATCTCTGTCCCAACTTAATTTCTTTCTTATGCTTCATTTGATATTATATTTAAATAATTTTTTTATTCTTTTTTAGTGTGTGTAAAGAATTTTGTTTTCTTTTTTGTGCTGTTCTGATGAAAGACAGTTGCATGTAACGAATTTATATTTTTTGCAGAAATTTTAAAAGACTTTGCTGGCTTCTTTACTATGAAAACATTTTTGTTTCTTTTCCTCTAGCAATAAACAACAATTTTTTTTTTTTGTTCTAGCTAAAATTAGATTCAATAAATATGGTTGCATTCAAGTCAAAATATTTGCGAATATTTGAATATATCTCATTCAATATATATATATATATATATATATATTATATCGTGAAAAATATAATTTTTAGTTTTAGAAGGATTTTTAAATGCAATAGTAACAAATTTTTATAAAACGAAAAATTTAATATGAAGAAGTAGTTTTTAATGTTTGTTTCTACTAATGCAGTGAGTTTTATATAGTTTATAAATTATTTTTGAGATTATTAGAGAACTAGACGTATCTTTGATTTTTTTTTTTTTTTCACTTTTATTTATCTTCCAATAATCTTAAAAAACATAATCTGAAAACCTTCTTTTGCTTTTTCTTTTACAAAAAAAGGTTTTTTTCTGGTTTCCTTAAAGAATATATATATTTTAGAATTTAAAGCTAGCAGTTTGAAATTAATATTTAATTAGAAAATAATTTCCTTGTACATTCTAATTTATATATTGCTAACAAATATAAGCATTTATAAATTTAAATATTTATTTTTAACTTATTATTACTTTTTAAAAATAAATTATTGCATATATGTTACCTAAATATATTTCACGATTGAAAGACATTGTAAGTTTCTCTGTTCAACCAATGAGAGGTCTAAAACTATGAGAATGCAAATGGCTGAAGAGGTGGGCTGTGTATTTAGTGTTAAGGGCAGGTAGTGTAGTGCAGGTAGTTAGTGCAGGTAGTGTATGGATATAAATGACAGTGAATTGTTCACCATATATTATTATGCATATTTGTAGTAATTAAAAACAATGCATTCAATATGCATTTTTAGTGTTGTCATTGTTGTAGAATAGGGCTGCAAAACTTGTGAAGACCAAGCCCACAACAAACTTTTACCATGCTCAACGCATACACTAAAAATTTTAAATAACTATCGTAAAGATATTTAATTTACATATAATCAATGCAATGAATTTAAATAATATAGCTTAGGCATTAATTGCATGCCAGCGATTGATTGCTTATAATACCCACCCATAGTGCATGATATTTTCAATGATTGATAACTCGTTTTTACTTTCCGGCAGAGCAACATTCGAACAATTTTTTACAATTCAAACATTTTTACAACGAGTATATTCTGGTAATCATTCTAAACAAACATCAAAAAAATTGGGTTGACATTCGCCAAAGGCAGGTGGCAATGACATCGATCAATGCCTGGCCTGTGGTTAATACATTACTAACATAAAAAGCAAAAGTATCTTATGAGTGACGTTACATTGATTTAATAACTGTTTTTATACATTTTATTTTTTATTTCCATGAAATTTTATATCAAAAATCAAATGAGACTTACATGGAAGGCATTGTTCAATGCTCGTATCTCCTCGAGGAGTTGAAGGAACATTTTTGGAATATTGTATTTAGGACAAACCTTGTGAAAAAGCTGTTGCAGATTCCGAGGTGAAAAGATAATGGAGCGCTAGAACTTAGTTAAAGAGGCATTTTTTTTAAATTTCGAAAGAGTTTGCCATTTTATTGTCCGGTGAAAATTGAAAAAAAAAAAATGTTACATTTCCCAAGCACAAGAGTAATAAGAAAATAAAATTTGAACAATTTTAGAATAAAAATGTGGTACTTACGTATTAACGGTACCTTGGCGACAGACTTGGCGGTTTTTAAATGTCGCAAATCTAACCGCTACTAAGGTTACCAAACCAATAGAATAGATTGGTGCCACTTAAAAACCGCCAAATCTGTAGCTGCGGTTGGCGCGAGTGATCTTTATTGGCGCAACTGTCGCCAAGGTACCGTTAATACGTAAGTACCAAAAAGTATATTTTTCAAATACGTATCGATCGAAATAGGTTTGAATTTTCCAGGAATAAACCCAGCTTTTCGCAAAGATATACTTTTCGGCATATACCCAAATATAATCAAATGGAACAATATCATATATTAGAGCTTATTGTGTCGCTATGGTCAAAAGGAGTCCCATTGAACAGTATTTAAAAATAAAAAAAAATTAAAAATATATATATAATAATCTTTAAGTAATTTAATAACATAATGAAAAATCAAAGCCCTGCTCTCACTTCTGTATTGTCTTCTTTTTATAGCTATTTACAACGAAGTCATTTCCCTTCATAAAAATTACTTGATTTTTGATTACTTGATGATCTTGAAAAAGTACTTGATTTTTTTTTTTAATTTTTATATCTGTACATACCTGTAATTTTTAAATTGAAAAATGTAAAGGCAGTCATGGAAAAATTTGTTAAAAACTTAATAATGACGAAATGAAATAAAAATACAATAAATTACAAAAATAAATAATTTTTAAAACTCTTTAAAGGCTAAATGTTCAGTTATAATATTTTTCAAACACGAATTAAAAAAAACGGTAGGTTTAGCCATGCATTTATTAAAAAAATATATTTTACGATTGCTCTTTTATAATAGTTTCAATATTTCTAAAAGAAAAAAATGGAAAAACAAATGAATTAATTAAAATTCGAATATAATCATATATATATATATTCGAGATAAAGTCAAAACAATTTAATAAATTTTCAGACCAATAACCTCAGTAATTATCGATTAGCATTTCAAAATTTTTCTCGACTTTTTATTTAACGAAAGACATAATTAAAATTGTTAAAAATAAAAGATTTTCTGCAGTCTAATGAAAAATTTGATACATCAATGTCAAAAACAAGCTTACTTTAGCTGTTAGAAAAACTAAATACTTAATAAAATGTGATAGGTTCAAGTTTATTTATAGCGTAAGAGACAATCAATTAATTGCAACTTGAACGGAATGCATTTTTATTAATCTCCGATAATATTTTTTTTTTTTTTTTTTTTTTACGCATTTTCTGGAGAAACGAAAAAAATTCTGGGGGGCAAAAAAAATGCTGTCACTAAAAAAAAAAAAAAAAAAAAAAAAAACTTTTTTGAAGTGATAAATGGCTCATTTTTGTTTATTTGTTTTTCATTTACATTTTTTTTATTCGTTGAAAAAATAAATGTTTGTTTTTGGATGGAGCCTTATACTTCTACAATGCTTTTAAAAAGAAATATTCGTTTCATAAGTTCGTAGTAAAACTGAGCATGACAAATTGCACCACCTTGGATGGTAGAACAGAAATTGATGTCGTTTTTCCCTCCAAAACATTAAAAACAAAACTTTAGACTTTAATTTCATCAGTTGTTCTTAAAAATCATAATAATTTGGTTTATTTATTGACGTTTTTCTGCTTGAATCATGTGCGTTTTGTGCTCATCCATTTTTTAATTCATTATATGAGAATTACTCAATTCATCTGATGAATTTAAAACTGATTTATCTGTATTAAACAGTTTTATATGATAATAGTTCTTAATTTTTTTTTTACAAATTCCTACCTTCCTTTAAATAAAAAAATATTTCATTCATTATTTAGTTAGATTCTTTTCCTTTTTTTATCTTATTTATTATTATTATTTTTAATTCGCTTTCATTAGCGATATTGGAATGAATATTTCTTCCTCAAAATTAATTTGGAAAAATGTTTTATACTGAAAATTATTTTTCTGTAATATTAAGCAATCTAAAAAACAATTGGTACCACGTATTAACGGTACCTTGGCGACACTTGCGCCAATAAAGGCACACGCGCCAACCGCAGCTACAGATTTGGCGCCAATCTACGCTAAATTTTTTTTTGTTCCAAATAATAATATATATGAAACACTTCATTTAAAATCAAAAAAAGCGCTTTCAAAATATTTTTATTCCAAATAATAAGATTGGCGACTCTTAAAAACCGCCAAGTCTGTCATGCCAGATACCGTTAATACGTGAGTACCAAACAATTTCATTACTTTATCTATTTAAAGCACTGGTAAATATTTAAGCACCGGTGAAAACACATAGTAAGCATATTTGCACATACTAAATGCATTTATCTTCTATCCATAAAAAATAATTATTTTTTAACGAGGATTCTACAAATGTTTGGTACTTACGTATTAACGATACCTTGGCGACAGACTTGGCGATTTTTAAATGTCATAATCTTTATTATTTTGAATTAAAAATATTTTTGAAAAAGCGTTTGACGATTTTTAAATGAAGTGTTTCATATATATTTTATTATTTGGAACAAACATTTTAAGTGTAGATTGGCGCCAAATCTGTAGCTGCGGTTGGCGTGTGCTCTTTATTGGCGCAACTGGGTCTCAGCCAAGGTACGTTAAGTACCCAAATGTTTTTGAACATGCTAAAAGCAAGTCCTCAATTAAAATCATTCATATAACATTAAGTTTAAATGCTAGACGAAATAATTAAAAAAATACACGTAAAATATTTTTTTTACATTAACAAAATATTTTGATTGTTAATATAACACAAAAATATATCTTGCGTTTTCTCTTATTGTTAAAAACCAAGAAGATAAATAGTAAAAAGATATTTTTATAATCTACAGTATTTAAATCTATACTGATTATTATTTTATTGTTTTTGTTTTGTCCCCTGGTTTAGGTTATATGTTAAGCCTAGTAATGCTATGTTGAAGAACTATTCTAATAAAAAATCATTGTTATTAGAAAAGTCTTCAGTTTTTTATGGTTTATTATAATACATAATCGAATACAAGCCAGCAGCTGAAAATTTTGTTTGCTCAAACTGTTATGAAATCTAAAATAATAATAATAATGATAATTATTATTGCTTTACCATAATACATAAGCTAAAGATATTATTTAGACTTGAATTCATCTGGAAATGGATTTGTGTCAAATCAGAGTCTGCCCATTACTACTCATGTTTATAAAATCTTAACCACTGTTTTCTGAATTTATACGAGTGTGATTATATCCCAGCTCTGAGAAAGATAAATGCGTTGTTTAAAAAATGATGACTCATATGAATTCACCAATTCAGCGATAGATTTTTTAATTTTTATTTTATTTTTAAACTGAAACAGATTGGAAATTTATATAAATATTTAAACAATTTTAGTTTTAATATGCGCGTAGTTGTTTTAGAAATTTTAATTTCTGCACTGATGCTAACAAGGAAAAAAATGATTTCCCCCTACACCTAATCTTCGTATTGTACTCTTAGTATATATTTATTTTTAATGTGATACTCGAATAATGCAGTTTATTTTATTAATGAGGTATTATGTGATTCAAATAGGATCCGAAAATGATTTCTATTACTGCAATTCATTAATATTAATATAAAGATTGCTGAACAATGTTTTTAAAAAAATGTTGCTTAAAAGAAAGAATGCTGTTTAAAGATAAATATTATTATAATTGAAAATTAAATCAGAATAAGATAGCCCTATTTTTTAAGATTTGTTTTCCAAAATATGATGTAAATCAAAAACGATCTATTTATCAACGTATGATATGACATCAATTTCAGTATATTTATTGTTTCATTCATTATACTATGAAATTTACAATTCTTCAATAAAAATTTTTTTTTAAATATTTTAAACTGTGGGTTTTAATTTTGACAAAGAAAATAACAAATTCTTAGAAAATATCACTTTTTAATGTATTTTCTTCTATTTTGCCGCAATTTTTGTATATCAACCAAACTTTTATCACAAGTGATTTGTTCCTTGCACCGAAAATTCGAATTCTCTTTCGCTGTTGAATCTATTAATATTTTTGTATCATGTTTATATTCACTTGTTTTTCTAGTTCATATTTACTCAGTTTTTCTTCACGAAACTTCTACTACATACAATAAAATTCTGAAAATACTTCATTTCTTTTAAACAGTCCATCAGTTCTAATAAATTATAACGCGGAAAAAAAAAAGCTCTAAAATAGTGATTCAGCTGAAAACACCAACAGTAAGCGTTTACGAAAACACAAATTAGAAAAAATATGTTTTTAAAAATGAGAAAAACGCCACAGCCAGGAAAAACATTTCTGGTCACTGTATGATAACGTGGGTGTATGTTATGTTTACTGGAATGTAGTTGACTTTGCAAAACCAGGATGATGTAGATCCCCTGTGACCTTTCAGGGTTAAGTAAACTAACTTTAAGATGACGTAAGTGCTTAAAAAGATCAACAATAAACTGAATGCGAGGCAAGGATATTTTGTTAATAAAAATATTTTAAATCAAACTATTTATACTCAACTATATTAAAAATTCATACAAAAAACATATTATTGCATAAAAGAGATATAAAATAACTAATAAATTTATGTCATTTCTTTTAACAAAAATTATTTTTGAATAATATATTTACATTATATATTTTCTCGATTTTAAAAGTTAACAAAATTTAATTGCAAACAACAAATTAATATTTTCAATTATAACTTTTTTAAATTATTATATAAAATTTAATGCTGTTAATTACATAAAAAATGAAATAAATTTAATAAGTAAACTTCTGTAATACAAACGGAAGTGTTTAAAAGATCAACAATAAACTGAATGCGATGCAAGGATATTTTGTTAACAAAGTATTTTTAAATCAAAAATAATTGATACTAAACTATATTAAGAATTCATTCAAAAATATATTATTGCATATAAAGAAATATAAAATATCTATTATCAATTTTTTTGTCATTTCTTTATTTTTATTGTAAAATTATTTTGAATATTACATACACATTTAAAATTCGATTTAAAAAGTTAACAAAATTTAACAGCAAAATAAAAATTAATATTATAAGTTAAAACTTTTTACATTATTATATAAAATTTAACGCTATTAATTACAAAGAAATGAAATAAATTTTATGGAACAAAAGCAACAAGCAAACAGCTCTCAATTATAAATATGTATTGTATTATATAATGTTGTAACATAGAAATCATTTCTGTGTAAATAGAGCTTGTAAATCAAACTCGCATCTTATTCCATATTATAAACATTATTATTTAATTAAAGTCAATCATTATCAAAGCTTTTTTGACAAGATAAATATTTTTTGTAATATCAAACGAGTTTAAATGTCATTCGGTATCGAAATATTCTAGTCAGTAATTTTAATAATTTTATGGATAAAGTAATTTAGTTTAAATATTAATTAGCTAATAATAAAACTATTGTTAAAAATACTATCGAAATGTATTAAATATAAATAAATTCTAACTATTTGAAATGAATATATGCATTTACTACTGCAATAAATTTATATCAGAAGTCTTTCAAAACATAATTACATTCAAAGAGAATATAATAGTACTAAAACTCATCCGATGATTTAATAAATGTTATTTAATTTAAACGAATGTTATAATTATCAATTTATTTCGAATTGAAAATTTAAAGAAAAAAATTCATTGTGAATTCACTACCCAAAATGGCTGCGTTACAATTTAATTTAGAGTAATGTAATTTAGTTTATGTAGTGTAATGTAATTTAAAATGAGTAAGGATCCACCATGCTTTTCCAGAAACAAACAACTTAGCGAATGGGAAGAAATCAGGTGGATAGAATTTCCCAACAAGCATGGATTTGTTCCCCAAGTTAGACCTTCATCTTTGCACGTCTTTTTCTTTCATTTATTCCACCGTCCGAACATGGAACAGAGGATTGAAAAGAGGGAGAAAAAAAGAGAGTGGACAGTCAAATGAAGAGTACCAGGCAATACGGAGGGTACAAAAACCCTTAAACGAACTTTCTTTTAAGATGATTATTGTAAAATTATTGTTATATTAATTTTGTTTGAGTGCTATATGAAGTAGTTGTGCAGTTCTATCTTTGCAATTTTAATAAATATGATAACTAAACATCTCGTTATTTTTTTTTAAGAAATAATTCAATTTCTATCATGAAACAACATTGAATCCAGACCGCCCTAATATTCGTCCCTAATATGTACTCAGAGTAACTTTTTTAAGTTATAGTTCATATTATCATGAATTTATAACCATATTTTTAATGAAGATAGATTAAATTAAATCAAATTTGAATAAAATATTTGATCTACAGTCATTATGTTCTTAAAAAAATGCCAAATTAATAAATCGATATATTCCAACGATATAGCAATTTTCACCTTCAAAAACTTCGATAGTTATTTGTAATCTTCGTTAATTAGTGTGTTTTAATGTTTTCTTGTTCAGCAATGTAAATGAGTAAATTTTTTTACAAAAATCTGATATTTATGATTAAATTATATAAACTGTTACGTATGAAAAAGATAATATGAAAATTTGGTAATACCAAATGAATTTGTTATATAGTATAGATCCGTAGCATAGTAGCAAAATAGCTTATAGTAGAATATCATGAAACAACTGAAATTCTTGGTAATAGAAAATGATCGTTTAAAATGTATTAAAATACCTAATCCACAATAGTAAGCATAATTCATCTGCAAAGTGGGTCAAAAAAGTATCAAGGTGTTTGAATTGTTTCTTTCAAAATTACAAGAAGAATAGATGAACAGTTTGTATACATTTGAAACTAAAAATGTCAATTCTTTTTACATTGCATCCTACAGATCTATGTGCTCACTTTTCAGGTACAAAAGAACCTCAAATCTATTCCAATCTCATGATACAATTTCGGTACAAAAGAGCATGATGAGATTGGATAAATTTGAGGTTCTGGAAAAAAAGTGGCACATAGATCTGTAGGATGCAATGCCAAAGCTGTGTAAATTTGTAAGAATGCAATGTAAATTTCTTATCCCACTTGGTAGACAGCAACATCTAGACCAAGTCCAAGAACCCGTGTGGTCTCATGGAAGGAGAGAGGAAGAGTTGTTGGAGAACATGTTCTGCTGTGATGGAGCACTCGTAGTTAGAACTCTGGATTGGCTGGATGTCGCTGAAGAAGGAGAGCAGTGCCTTCCAGGAGAATCTTTAGAGAGAACTGCCCCGCATTTGCGCATCGTATGCGAGAAAACCGGAAATATGTCACCAGGTAGTCTGACTAACGATACAAATACTAAACATCACAAACGCCATTGGGTCTCCTCGTTGTTTGAAACAGTGTTTACAACAAAACCGCCGAATTGAACCCCCTACCAATGCTCACTAGCGACGTATTGACACTGACACACGGATAGGACTCAAAAAAAATTATGGTGATTATGATTAATTCTTTTAAGATCATTTAATAACGTTTATTCTGTAGTATACATCACATAATAAGTAGGTAAAATAAACAATTTATCTCTGTCTACAGTATTCTATTGATTAATGCAGCCTTTCATTAAACTTCCACATGAAATCGAACATTTAAAAAATTCAACCTACAGAAACCTTCTTCAAATTAACTATTATTTAATTAATAATATTTTTTTAAACCCATCAAGATTATTTAATTTTGAATATTTATTACAAAATATATAATAAATAACAATATTAATAAATTTTACGGCAATCATTTTTGTAATTACATGTTACAAAGACATTTTTAATATATTTTCAATTAAAAAAAAAAAAAAAGAAAGAAATTTCGATTTTCTTTAGAATAACAAGAAAAAAAATAACGCTAACTTTGTCTTCGTTTTCTATACTTGAACATCTAATTTTCTGTTGCACCAAGTTCAGACGTGACGTTAATTTTAGCTGACAACAGATTGGACCCAAAGAAGCCAAGACCCGACATCCATCAATGTCTTATGCAACGCGTTATCAACTTTTCATTCCAAGCAGTGGATGTGATAGGCCCGCCATCGAAAGTTCTTCCTCGTGATTGGTTGTAAACCGGGATCTCATGGGGCGAAATAAACGTTCATTTTAGAGTTGAAAGGAAACTTTTTTTATGTTGTTAGAGTTTATCTATAGAGCTTCCCGTGGACTTTTAAAGGATACTTTTTGATGAAAAATCCCCGGAAATAAAAGCTATTTTGTAGATTACATAAGTTTATGTTGTACCAGTCTTATAAGATAACAAAATAAAAGAGTATTTTTATTTTGAAACTTATTTAGCATTTTGTATCAAACGCTTTAGAGTATAAATATTGATCTGAAAGACAAAACAAAGTTTATGAACTGCCAGAATAAAAGTTTATTTGATTATATTCTTAATATATTATTCATAAATTTATTAAAAATACATTTAATCTTTAATTTTGTATATGTGATAAGTGTGTATATTGAATAGAATGTTTAATTTTATTTTTTTACTTAATTAATGTTTAATTTAATTTTTTTAAAAAAAAACTGTCCTATATAAAAATTAAAAATTCCTACCTGAACACATGAGAAACATATTTATATTAACATAATTGTTTTTACAGTGAAATAGATTGATACATATGGTAACCACAAGAAAATAATGTACAACTGGTTTATTTTAGCATTCATCTTATTCATTGGCACAACAGCCCCAAGGTGGGGCAAGATCGTCTGCCTACTGATAGATTTCGAGACAGTAGCTGTTTAATTTTTATGAGCGAGGGGTCTTCAGCCCCATGCCCAAATGCTCTACTGTCATGTTAGGGCGGGACTTAACAAGACAGCAAGTAACATGTACTGTACAACAATAGACATCTGTATCTTCAAACACAAGCACCATTTTAAAAAGAAAAATAATTAGAGAAGAATTCTGATCTGATCAAAACAAGGTACCAGATACTCGCAATCCTAGATCGCTGAAAAGTACAATCATACAAGATATAGAATCAGGGTTTGGGTAAGAATCTTTCTGGATTACATATTTATCTTCATGTGCTCCACGGTTAAATTCTGATAGCTGTGTTATAATGGAGCGAGGTCTTTGATCCATAAATCGGATTATTATAATCCTGTGTTATTCATAATAAATTAATTTTTAAACAATGAAAATGCATGCCCTTATTCAGTTACGTTAATAAATATATAGAGTACCAAGGTTGGGGAGAATGGAAGAACAGCTAGTTCTCCCTGACTTTAATCCCACAGAGCATTTTTGGATTCACCTTGGCAGACAGGTGATTGCTTTAAGTTTACTTTAGAGGCAGTTAAATCTTGTTTTCATGGGGAAACACTGGAATCTGGGAGATATGAAGACGATACTCTTGCTTCATAGAAATAAGACCTTATGGAAGACTGATCCTCAATGAGATAATGCTTGGCATTAAGATATATTTCTATTGATATATATCTTTAAGATTTGAGTGATTGATTTAAGTTTACCATAGATGCCATAAAATCTTCTGGTGTTTCATGGGGAAACACTGGAAGCTGGGAGATATTAAGACGATACTCTTGCTTCCTTAGGTGAAGACTTCATCCTAATGAGATAAACCTAGCATTAAGATATATTTATTGAAATATATCTGATAGCATTTGATGATTGTTTTTAAGTTTATATAGATGCCATTAAAATTCTGGTGTTTCATGAAACACTGGAAGCTGGGAGATATTAAGACGATACTCTTGGCTTCATAGATAAGACCATAGATGCCATTAAATCTTCTGGTGTTTCATGAAGAAACACTAACAACTGAAGATTTTGGGACGATATATCTGTTTCATATAAATAAGACATTAGTTGAAGACTTCATTCTAACGATAATACCTGATCGCATTGAGATACATTTATTGACATCTTGAAGATAAATGTATGGAAAGGATGGACTGAAAAAAGGAATATTATATTTTTAGGACAACTTTAGGACTGTCCCAGACAACAGATGGTTCCCCCAGGTCTTAATTTAAATAAAGGTAGGTCCATCTATGGTCTTTCTGTTCACGTGGTTGACAACTTAATTGTCAGTTCTCATTACACATAGTGAATAATATATTTTTTCTAATGCAGTTGTCTTTACATAGACAATTATCCTTTTATGCCATAAGCAAGGGCTGCAATGCTGTTACTCATTTAGCACTACTCGGGAACACGTGCAGCTTGAAGATGGCTACGGAAGCTTGAGCTACCCCCCCACTACGCTCATATTAGACCGGGACCTACAGTTTAAAAGTGGATTCCTAACTACTACAAACATCCATGGCAAACCTGGACTCGAATTCGAGAGCCAGAGAGCTAGCCACTCTGCCATCAGGCTCCAGTGAATAATATATATTTCTTTTTTAAAAGCGTTTCGTTATTTATTTATTTTTTTTTTATATTTTTTTTTTAAATTGATCTATGGCGAAAAATATATTTATTTATTTACTATTTATGCACAATGTCAAATAATATACAATGCTACAAGTAATTATATATATAACAGTTATTATTATTTTTTTTTTTTTGTAGATTATGCGTATAATTTGTACAATAACTATTTCAGGTTGGTATACGTTATTCAATTCGTTATTGTATTAATAAATGAAATAGATTAGATAAAATAATCTATTAAACTATTTCCATTATATTTGCCATTATTATTCCATTATATGTGAATTTTTATATTTATTTATCATTGTTCCTTACAAGTTATGCATATTTTAAAGCATATTATTTATTTTAAATTTAGAAAAATATCAATGTATAGTGTATATATCTGGATTTTAATTCATTAGGGATTTTAAGTGTCTCTTTCTTTGAATAAATTATAATTATTCTTGAAAAAATTAAAAAAAATATCATTATATTTTCGAATAAAATCCATTATATTTACACGAGAAAATGTTTTACTCTTATAACAGCTTCATAAAATTTTTTATTTTATGAGTATTTCAATATTAAAATTTTTACGCGTTAAAATAATCTTTTAAATAATATCTCGTGAATTTGAACAAAAGCATCAGGTTTAAAATTTGAAATGAAACATCCAGAATAATAAAACATATTTGATATGAATTCATAAAGGGATACCTATTTTGATATTCAGTGAATCGTTATTCAAATGTAAACTTAAATATAGTCAATCAGTTAATTCATTTATCACTATTTTTATATTGAAAGAATATCAGTGGGAATCATTGTACTTATATGGATATAAACTATGAAAATATGAATGAATAAGTTTTATAGAAATAGAGAGAATACTTATAAATCATGAAATGAAATTATTGCAATATATGATTTATTATTATTTTTAATAGATTAAAGATTTTAAATACGAATATGAAAACAAATTGTTTAATATTTTATAAATTTCTATTTTAAAAACATTTAAACATATTTGATAAATTACAAATTGAAACGGTCAGTCATTTTTTAAAAATTTTTATGGAGCTTTATTGGAACAAAATTATTATTTATTTCGCTTTATTGGAACAAAATTATTATTTATTTCGCTTTACTGGAAAAAATTTTTCAACGTCAAATATATTGACTTCAAGAAAGAAATGTATTGTATCCAAGGTATTCTTTTCAATAAGTTATAAAAGCAATTTTCTTTTTATGCTTCCACATCAATACCCGTAAAAAAAAAGAAAAAAAAAAAAAGAAAAAGAAAAACAAATTCACCTGTGCTTTCTCAGAGCTTCCAACGTACGAAAAAAATTACTTTAACTCCAGAAAAAGCCGATATTTCAGGAAGAAAGAAATACTTTGTACGGTATCAAGTGATTAAAAATACCGCTTTCTCTGATGAAACGCAAACTTTACAGCTAGAGCACTTATTTATATGAATTTCCGCCAAATCCTGCACTAAAGTTGAGCTTTCCCTTGGAAAAATGAAATATAAGATATTTCCAGTTGCGGGGGCCTGAATGGCCGTGTGGCTAGCGCTCTGGCGGGATGGCACAGGTTTCGGGTGCCATCCCGGCGGTGCCATGGATGTTTGTAGTGGTTCGGAATCCACTTAAACCGTAGGTCCCGCTCCCTAATAGGATCGTGGAGCGTTGCGGGGGCATTGTTACTCCGCGTCCGTGACTTATCTTCAAGTTACGCGCGCCCCCTGGGTAATGCAAAGTGAGTAACGTCGGTGCAGCGCGTGCCTTAAGGCGACCAAGCTGTCTAATTGTTTGCCAACTGCATGAGAACAAAACAAAATATTTTCAGTTGCCATCAACTGATATATGTATGTTATTTCAAAATCATTTATGTTCTCCTTTTTCCGCACCTCATTCCCCGTAAATAGGCGGCCTGGCCGTTGGTACCACATACCTCTGGTTCGAATCCGAGCTGTGGCATGAATGTTTTCTAGTGTTAAACAGTAGGCCAGGTCTAATTACCCTAAAGTGTGCATTAAATAACCGTAGAGTGACAAACCAAACCCATATGCAGACTCCACTTATGTATTTCCCTTCCATTTAGAAAGGTAAATATGAAATATCGGTGGTCCTCGTGTACACCGCGAACAGATCACCGACGGTAATGGAGGAGGATAGCATTTCCCGGGAAGGCCTTTTAAAGGTAATTACCCCGCGTTTGTGTTTAATATGATTGAAAATCGAAAAAAAGTCTACCAAGCAGTCTGTCTATCGATGCGAGACATATTTCACACGTTGTCACAATCACCATCGAGTCTCCTAGTTTCTGTCAGCAGCGCTTACAATAATGCCACCAGCAGATTCGAACCTCAGTCCTCCTGCACGCTAGCTGCGCACGTTTTCACGAGACAACGAGTAGGGATATTGTGCTCTTCTGAAAGTAACATAGCTATGAAATTTTAAGGCTACGATTATTTTAATATAAAATTATTCAAGAAGAAGAAGGGAAGGGGGCATCTTTATGATGGAACCCTCGTAGGTAGATTGTCTCCTTGTCGCTGAAGAAGGAGGGCAGTGATTTTCGGGAGGACTTTTAGGGGGAATTCCCCCGCAGTTTCGTATGATATGAGAGAAAACTATCAATAGGTAGTCCGATTCACGAGGCAAGATTCTGAACATCACAAACACCATCAAGATCATCGTTTTTGAAACAGAATCGACAACGTCAGACCACACCAGCTATCAGATCTCACCAGCGACTCATTTTGCCACTGAGTCATGAATCTGGTTTATAATTATTTAATTTGATGTTTTGTAAATAAATTAACATCAAAATTTTTCTCTTGAAGTTATTGAAATGCAATCTTAATGCTTTATGCATCTTTCAAAAAAAAAATATACCGAATGCTTTAGAGTGAGGCTGATTATAGTATATGTCTTCTTGCAAAAATGATTGTATGGTACAGTCCCGAATTCAAATTAATCTGGACACTTAGATGGATTACTGAAAACTCAAAAAATAGTTGACATTCCCATCACAAAATAAAAGGTAAAATTAAAAAATAAAATATTTTCAGGTAAAATGAAGAAATAAAATCTTTGCATGTAAAATAAAGAAAAAAAATCTTTTCAGGTAAAGTGAAGAAAAAATCTTTCGTGACAAATAACAAAAACACATAATTGTAAAGAAAATATTTCAGATAGCACAAAAAATTGCATATTTTAATGGGAAAAACAGTTGTTTGATTCTTGTTGAAATATTCTCTTTATGTTGTCTCACAATTTAATAAAAGACTGCTTTGTAAAAATGACTCTATTTTTTTTTATCCATCTAGTGTCGAGTAGCATTTAAAGCTGCAATGACTGCCAAACCTATGATTCCATCCTTTTTTAAAATGTTTAAATCCTTTATTCATCAATTTTATTTATCTTAAACTCTAAGGAACAATCAAGGTTTTTCTCTTTCCGCTCAATTTTATATCGTTTTACTTCTGTTAGTTCTAAAACATAAAAGATGTTCGATTAGAGAAACTTGCCAAGTACCAATGTTATCCCTAAAACAAGCTCTGTGGTGGTTGAAGAAGAAATGCAAAAATCTATGAGAAACACCTATGCAGCCTATGAAAATTTTAAGTACTGAAATGAAAAAAAAAAAATAGCTGTCTTTTAAAATTTGATTACCGACACTTAATATACTTCCATCTCCACGTACTATTATTCAGATATATTTGATTCACTTATATAAGATTCTTAATCCGCAGTCTTCGATTTTGAAAAAAAAAATTAGATTGAAAAATTTATTAATATGAGCATTTCGCATTTTAATTCAAATTATTTCTTTAACTATAAAGTGATGTCCTCAATTCTACACATACTAATGTGCTGTATTAGCTGTAGAATCTATGCATCTAAGTCGTGAAACATTATAATTATATTAACCTATGAGATGGAGTATAGGACATGAAATCCAAGAACCAATTTAGTCCTTTCAATCACTATCTCTACGTGAGTATCTCTTCCCTGTCTCTCGATATATAATGTATCTCTCTCTCTCTCTACTACATATATACATATATATATATATATATATATAGAGAGAGAGAGAGAGAGAGAGAGAGAGAGAGAGAGAGAAAGAGATAGATAGGTAATGTTCTCCATCTGTATAATTGTTTATTAGACAAAGACAGAAAACAGCTATCGATCAAAAAATATCACCTATTTCCAAATAATTTAGAGATAACTATTTCTTAACTAAATTCAACGTTATAATCTAGTAAAGGCAACGATATTGAAGAAAATAGTTGAAAATAATTGTATATTTAAAAGAAAACTATTAGTGAATGCAACTGCAAGTAGTGTTGTACTATATCTCAAAATTGCAAAGCATTCAATCAAAATGAAGTTTCATGAAATTTGTCATTTGTTTTGACACACCCTACCATTTTTTAGATTAACCTAATTGTTACGAACCTAAACTAGAACCGAACCTAAACTAAAGAACCTAAAGTCTAACCTTTTGATTACCTAATTGTTTTTTTTTTTTTTTTTTTTAAATTTTACCCACATATCGAAGTCAATTGTTCTGTTTCAGTAGAATATAAACACATTGAAAATTAAGATAAGAGTTTTCAAGCAACTTTTATTTATTTATAAATAGTTATTCACATTTTTCTTTATAGTTTGATAAATCGAAATTATAAATTAGTTGACTGTATTTTGCATCTGCTGTGTATTGAGATTTTCTCTTGATTCCTTTGCACTTTTCACTATTATTTTTCTTTCCTTATAAAATATACCCAAACTTATCACGAAGTATTGTAAAAATTATCCTGAATTATTTTTTATGAGAATGTTGTTAAAATTAAGAAATTGATAGGAAATACTAAAAATAAATCAAGTTATATATTTAAGATGATGGATATATTAACGAATGATTTAATCCTATGAATGAAAATGAAAAATTTTTTGATTTTCTATAGCTGGGCAACGTCAGGTAATATTTCACTGCGCCAGCTAATCGACGGTTGAACGGCCAACTTATCTGAAAAGAAGAAATAGTTGAAAGGCATCAGTGTCGAATAACTTTGCTCCCTTCTTCAATAAATTCTTAGATAGTGAGTTTGTAGGTATGGGAGGTCAGTGAGGTATGCGTCTTTTTTAAAAATAGAAGGATTTTAGGATTTTCCTTAGAAGGATATTAGTATATTTCCAAGGATTTAAGATTTTTGGTTGATCCTGTAAGTATTTCCTTCTTTATTGCTCTAACAGAGCATTCCAAGGAAACATAAATTGGGTGGTCACATGATTTTTACACTACATTACATTCTCCTTCCTGGAAAAATATACTGAAATGCATAGGGCAACTTAGAATTGTAACATTTAGTGTTGATTGTTGATGACCTGATGCTAATATTTAAACTTGAGTTTAGCCAAACAATTAATAAATCAAGCAAAATTCATTTACTGTTTAGGTATATTTATCTGGTGCCATACATTGAGCAGATAGGGGCCTGATGGCCGAATGGCTATCGCTCTGGCCTTCAGTACCACAGGTATCGGGTTCAAATCCCGGCTTTGCCCATGGGTGCTGTAGTGGTTCGGAATCCACTTTAAGCCGTAGGTTCCGGTCCTAATAAGATTGTAGAGCGTTGCGGGGGCATTGTTACTCCGCATCCGTGGCTTACCATCAAGTTACACGCGCCCCTGGGTAATGCAAAGTGAGTAACATCGATGCAGCCCTTATAGGCATCCAAAGACGTCCATGTCTATTTGCCAGCTGCATTGGAAAAAAAATTGAGTAGATTGAAAATTCTCTTTAATTTAAAGTCCATTATTAAAAATAAATGATTTACTAGCCTTTATGCTAGTCTTGTATTAAAATAACTCAAAGAACATATGTTTTCAATTAATATCATGCATTACCAGATAAGTAAAAAGAGAGCATGCAAGACATTGGTTGTAAAAGTAATTGTAATTGTTAGAACTTATATACTGCTCAGGGAACAGTTACATTTTGATATCTCTTGGCTTGTAATTCAGAAATTGTGTTCTTGCATAAAAATTTTAATCAGCAAAAGCCAGAGTCCATCTAGAGTATTTAAGATTTTTTGGTTGATCCTATAAGTATTTCCTTCTTTATTGCTCTAACAGAGCATTCCAAGGAAACATAAATCGGGTGTTCACGTGATTTTTACACTACATTACATTCTCCTTCCTGGCAAAATATAGGAAATGAATAAGGCCAACGTAGAATTGTAACATTTAGTGTTTATTGTTGATGATCTGATGCTAATATTCAAACTTGAGTTTAGCCAAAAATTACTAATAAATTAAGCAAAATCCATTTACTATTTAGGTCTATCTATCTACTGACATTTAAAAATATCTTTTTAATTAAAAGTTAATTATTAAAAATAAATTATTTACAAGCCTTTATACTAATATTTTATTAAAAATAACTCAATGAATATAAATGTCAATTAGAATGAATGAACTTAAATTTTCAATTAATATGATGCATCACCAGATAAGAAAAAAATAGATCATGCCAGCCATTAGTTGTAAAATGGACGGGAACTTAAATACCACTCGGAGGCAGTTATATTTTGATTTATCTTTGCATTCAAATCAGAAATTTAATTGTTGCGTAAAAATATTAATCAGCAAATACCACAGCGAGACCATGAGGTAAATGTATTTGCCCAAATCTCATGTTCTACCTTTAAGATACATATCTTTTACATTCAAATCAGAAATAGAATTGCTGCGTAAAAATTTTAATCAGCAAATACCACAGTGAGATAATAAGGTAAATCCAATTGCCCAAATATCATGTCCTACCTTAAGATACTCTTTACATTCGAATAAGAAATAGAATTGTTGCGTAAAAAGATATTAATCAGCAAATACCACAATGAGTCCATGAGGTAAATGAATTTGCCCAAATCTCATGCTCTACCTACACGATACATATCTTCAAATCATAAATAGAATTGTTGCATAAAAATATTAATCAGAAAACACTACACTGAGTCCATGATGTAAATCCAATTGCCCAAATCTCATGTTATACCTTTATAAAAAAAGAAATCCGACATTAAAATTTAAACTTGTAAGCATGAAAAAGTGTCAAAAAAATGAGGTCAACCGCTTTTTTGTGGATTTATTACTAAATAGCTCATAAATCGATCCGACCTACAGTGTTGTGGGAAAATGCGAAGGTTGGACGAGGTATAAAAATATATCTCGGATCAGAAGGCTGTAAACAAACAAGGTAGTCGACACAGAATCTCGAAAAAAGCACTCAATGCCCTTTCTACCCCTGGGGAATAGGCGATCTACTTTTCTACTTCCGGGCACAGCAAAGAAAAAGAAGAAAAAAGAAAAGGAGAGCCGGGAAAGTTCCTGTTTTTTTTCCCTCTCGTTTCCGGAAAAGGAGAAGATAGGGCCAAAGTATATCTTTTTTTTTTCCCCGCTGTAAAGAATGGAATGGAGGCCTTCCTAAACTCTTTGAAAGGCCCACTGATGTGATGCAGACGATTACGCGTCTAAAGCCCGACAATCCTCCGCCCATTTAAATTCTTTTTATGGAGATTAAAAAGAAGAGGGGGGGATTAAGTTGCCCGATGCCCATGAGCCACTTGGAGATAAATTTCTTTACCAGAAAAAGCTGATGAGATCGGAGGGAATATTATTATGGCTTCGAAACTTCAAGGAATGGTTAAAAGGAAATGTTTAAGATACTATTAAAAGTCTTTATTTTCGATTTTTGGGAATCGCGTTCTTTTAGGTTCAAGAATATTGTACTGTTTTAAAATATATATTATTGAAAGATTATCTTGCAAAATTATTATTTTAAATTAGTAATTATTTCAATATTTTTATCGTAACGTAATTTCATATTTTTTTTTTAATATTTTATTTTAACGTGTAGTGTACAGTTTAAGCAACCAGATTGTAATTAGGTTGAGATACTTGAGGCACAGGTTAGAAAACTCACAGTTTTATTGCCACACGTACAAACATCAGGCATATACAATTAGAGACAAACAATGTTTAACACATTTAAAGACATATAATTATAGATTCGTGGAAGGTTCCAGTTCTAATCCTAAACCTCGATACACAACTGCGCGCTGGATGCTCGAAATATACATCCTCTGTGGGTGAGAGTCCATAAACCAATTAATATCCAGGGTTGCTCTTAAGATACTTCCTCCTCGGGGTAAGAGACTGTAGTCCAACTGTCTGTAGTCTAAGTTCTCAGCGGGAGCGCATGGTTATGCTGTACTTCGTCTCAGGTAAGCAAGCCGAAAGCAAGTTACTCAGCTGTGCACAGGATGCACGAAATATACTTCCTATCCGACGAGAGTCTGTAGGTCAACTAATGCCCCGTGTTGCGCTAAATATATTTCCCTCTCAGGATGACGGGCTATAAACTAATCGTTTCTCAGAGGAGAGCGCAATTTGCGTTGTACTTCCTTTTCGGGTGAGAGGTCATTTCTTCTGAATGCCACAGGGGGCGCACTTGTCTATAGAAGAAAGCTTTGTTACATCCGGTCATTGCGGTAGTTAAATAAATCATCATTATAGAAAAATTACCGCATCATTTGCCTACTTATCTAAATAACATTTAACAATTTTCTAATATATGTCTTTTGGTTATAGATTTATAATGAAAATATCCGATAGGTTTAACTAAAATATTTATATGGTACGTCGCTACATGTTACTTTATACTCATTTTAGGCGCATTTTTTAGGTCAGTATTATTTATTATTTTACGGTCGAAGAATAGACGAAGGAAAAAAAAAAAACCATAAAAGTTTAGAAATGTAATATAAAATGATGCTCTCAATAATAATGTTCAGTAAAATATGTGAAGCAACTCATATAATACCAAAACAAATAAAAATCGCTATAAGTGAATAGAATACAATACTATTTTTTATTTAAATAAAACTAATTTACTTGTATTAAATTATTTATATAAATTTTAATGATTCAATAGAAATTTCAGGGAAATAAATTTTGTTTAAAATGTTTTTTATCATAAAATTGGAAAGATTCATTATCATAAAACATTCTTTATCATCATATTCATTCCTCGATTTTGAAAACAAATTACTGGAAACATTGTTACAGGAATTTATATTTTGTACATGTATATATAAAAGTATATCATTTTAATATGGTTTTATTTATTTCCAAGTACCATAAATTTGATATTAGATAAAAATTTGTATGGATTTAATTTTATTACAAATAGAAACATTATATTAGAGAGTTGGGAGTAGGTCGTACCCTATCCTGTAAAAGGAAACCATTCGGCCTGTCACAAAATCTACCAATAGACAAATAGCTTTGACTGTAATGCCAGGCAGTTAGTCAGATTTCATTTTACCAATCATAATTATATATATATATATATATATATATATATATATATATATATATATATATATATATATATATAATAAATGCTTTTGTAAATAAATCAAATGCCTTTTTCTTAATACCTATCCGATTTTATCTGAATAGTTTTTATATTTTCAGACATAGAATACGTTTCTCCAGTTTAATAGGATGGTTCTTTATTATTTTCAACGGTATAGTTTTAATTGGCATCAATAAAATATCTATTTGAAAATCACTAGTAAAAGAGTTAGCATGAAAATGTATTAACATACACTATTAGCCATTAAAATTGCTACACCAAGAAGGCGACATGCTACAGTCGTGAAATTTAAACGACAAGAAGAAGGTACAGTGATATGCAAATGATTAGCTTTTCAGCGCATTCAGACAAAGCAGGCGCCGGTAGTGACAGCTACAATGTGTTTAAATGAGGAAATTGTTCAGCCGGTTTCTCATACACAAATTGCTTTTGAACGTTGCAGCCTGGTAAAAAGTCTCGATGTAAGAAGCAGAAATGCGTACCAGAACGTTTCTGACTTTGATAAAGGTCAAATTGTAGCGTACCGGGATTGCATTTAATCGTGTCGCAGTATTGCCGCTCGCGTCGGTCGAGATCCAATGACTGTTAGCAGAACATAGAATCGATGGGTCCAAGATGGTAATACGGAACGCTGTACTCGATCTCAAGGCCCCCTCCTCCTATCAATAGCAGCCGAGAAGACAGGCATGTTACTCGCATGCCCTTAATGGATCGTGCAGCCAAGTCACGAGCCCTGAGTCAAGAATAGGGGGTCGATTTCCAGACAAGTGTCTGCACGAACAGTTCGACAACGTTTGCAGAAGCATGGACTCTCAGCTCAGAGACCATATCTGCAGCTACCCTTGACGCTGCATCACAGACAGGAGCGTCTTCTATAGTGTGATCAACGACGAACCCGGACGAGCGAAAGGCGAGACGGCATTTTTTCAGATGAATCCAGGTTCTGTTTACAGCATCAAGGTGGTCGCACCCGTGTTTGGCGTCATCGTAATAAACGCTCATTGGCAGCATGCATTCGTCATCGTCATATTGGCCCATAACCTGGTACGATGGTATGAGGTGCTATTGGATACAAGTCTCGGTCACCTCTTGCTCGCATTGACGGCACTTTTGAACAGCGCACGTTACATTTCTGGTGTGTTACGACCCGTAGCTCTACCCTTTATTCCAGCCCTGCTAAACTCTACTTTTCAGCAGGATAATGCACGGCCGCATGTTACCGGTATTGTACGGGTCTTCCTTTGGTTATTGTACGGATCTTCCTTGACCTTCCTGGCCTGTACGTTCACCAGTTCTCAACCAGTTCCATGGTTGCCGAGCGACTGGCTCTCACCATACGCCAGTCACTAGGGTCGATGAGTTGTGGCATTCGTGTTGAAGTTGCATAAGCATCTGCACCTGTACATGAAATCCAATCTCTGTCTGATTCAATGTACTGGCGTATATGTGCTGTTATTACTGCCAGAGTTGATTGTTCTGGGTACAGATCTACCAGCGTCTATGCACCCAAATTTATTGAAAATTAAATCATTTGTTATTTCTAGTATAATATATTTGTCCAATAAATAGCATTTTGTTATCTACATTTCTTCCTGGTGTAGTAATTTTAATGGGCAGTATAATATGTTAATTAATTTATTAATGAAAAGTATATTAATTTTTTGCTATGGAATTCGTTATGAATTACAGAACTAAAATCTCGAAAGTAAATTCAAGATTCCGAAATAATATTTTTTCTGAAATAATATTATCACAGGCTAAGTTTCAAAACTTTAAATTTAACCTTTAAACTAAAAATGAAAACACACACAAAAAAAAATTTCAAAAATTTAAATCTAAAATAAGATTAAAAAATGTGTTTAATAAAAAACCTGTCTGATAGTCATGAAATCAGGGTAAATCACATTTCATTCCCTCCTTTCCACCTCTCAATTTGTCTATGCAAATGACGAGACGAAAATGAAAATGTCTCCGAGCGATTCCTGGCGAGAAATTTTCGCTAACCGTCAAAATTTCTTCTTCAAAAAGGCGTCTTCGTCGCATCAGCGCGGGGACAGACATTTGTTTTGAAGAAGTTTCAGCTCCGGGCAAACACATTTTTCAGCACATTACTCCCGATTTGCATAAGAAAGTAATCTTCGGGATGCTAAATTAATCCGAACACTTTTAAAAGTATATTTGCCATTGCCGTTCGGGTAACGTATCTGGGGAAATAACGTAATCACGAGTGAAACAATAATTAGAACCCCATGTAGGAAGGCTTCTTGTTTGTGGAACTATAAAGGGGACGATTGGAATTTTAAAACTCTGAATTAAAGAATATGTTTAAATTTATGAAATTGTTTTAAAATGCTTTGTCAGTTTAGATAGGAAACATTTTTGAATTCTTTAAATAAGGAGTAAGACATTCTGTAGAAATTGCAAGAGTAAATGTATAAAATCCCATTTATTATATATTTTTAAAATATTTGTATATATCTGAGTATGTCCTTTTAATATGGTTTTATTATTTTCCATGTACCATAATTTTGATGACAAACATATGTATGGATTTATTTTTATTACATGTAGAAACATTATGTTAGAACATTGGTAGTAGGGCACTTAAGCTGTAAAAGCAAACCATCTGTCTGTCTCGACATCTGCCAGTAGTTCCAGATAGTTAGTCAGATTTATTTTTAGTGATCAAAATTAAATATACATATATATATATATATATATATATATATATATATATATACATAAGACAATAAAATGCTTTTGAAAATAAAATAAAAATGCCCTTCTATAAATTATTATCCTATTTTATCTACATAATTTTTATATTTTCAGACATAGTATACGTTTCTATGGTTTAATAGACTGGTTATATATTTTTTTCAGCAGTATATTTTTAATTGGTATCGATAAAGTAGTAATTTGGATATCACGAGTAAAGAATTATTATTAAAATAAATTAGCATAGAATACGTTGATACGTATTAGTATTCGTTAGCAATTAAAAGAAACAAAAACTTAAAAGTAAAATCAAGATTACACCAAGGATTCTGAAATAATATTTTCACAGGGTAAGTTTCAAAACTTTAAAAGTAACCTTTAAACTTAAAATGAAAACACACACACAAAAAAATTTCAAAATTTAAATCTAAATAAAATAAGAAAAAAAAAATTGTATTTAATAAATAAAAACCTGTCTGATAGCCTTGAAATCAGGGTAAATCACATTTCATTCCCTCCTTTCCACCTCTCAATTTGTCTATGCAAATGACGAGACGAAAATGAAAATGTCTCCCAGCGATTCCCGGGCGAGAAATTTTCGCTAACCGTCAAAATTTCTTCTTTAAAAGGCGTCTTCATCGCATCAGTGTGAGGACAGACATTTGTTTTGAAGAAGTTTCAGCTCTGGGCAAACACACTTTTCAGCACATTACACCCAATTTGCATGAGATAGTAATCTTCGAGATGCCAAATTAATCTGAACACTTTTAAAAGAATATTTACCTTTGGCCGTTCGGTAACGTATCTGGGGAAATAACGTAATCACGAGCGAAACTATAATTAGAACAACAGGATGTAGAAATGTGTTTTGTTTGTAGGACTAGTGGAAGGTCTAGTTTGTAGGTCGCTTGGAATTTTAATACTCTGAATTAAAGAATGTGTTTCAATTTATGAAATTGTTTTAAAATGCTTTGTCAGTTTAGGTAGGAAAATTTTTTGAATTCTTTAAATAAATTGTAAGACCTTCTATAGAAATTACATCAGTGTGGGTATAACACCCTTTATTTTCTATATTATTAAAATATACATGCATATATATGAATATATCATTTTAACTCGTAACAATGTAAGTGAAAAAGGACATAGCTGGGATGTCCATAACATAATAATGTTACATAAGGGACATAACAGTATTACGGCCTATTGTCCCAGAGAGAGAGATAGCGCATCGTTATAAATTTTTTAAAAAATGTTAATATAAAATATCATTCTAATATTTCACTTTGATGTTTTTTGAAATTTTACCTGAAATAAAAAATGTGATTTTACACTTTAAAGCAACTTTTGCCAGAGCTTTAGGAGCTGCAGCAAATTTTATAATATTAATAATTAAAACAGATCTATTATGTAATATTTATTGTGATTGTTTATTTAACGTGTAAAACAAATTTCAAAAGGAGAACCTTAGAGGAAACTTTATAGTCAATGTGTACAATGGCAGAAAATTGTGACACTGAAAGGGAGTTGAGATGAGTGAGTCTCTCACAGATCATTCTTGAAGAATGCAATCAATTTCTACTGGTTAGACATGTTAAAGCATTATGTTAAGAAGGTGTTGTGTTCAAGGTCACAAATATGGAGGAAAACCCCATTCAGTTGGACTAAGCATGTAACAGGGGTGATGGGAGGAACATACCAAACGTATGTGAGACAGCATATCTCCTGTTACGGTTAAAACGGAGAGATTGGTAGTGTAGATTTTATACGTAAAAAAATTTAAGTTGGAGGAAATTCACTATATCACAACGCAGAAAACTATTGACACTATCTGAAATATCAGTATCTCACAGATTTCCTGGAATCAAATAGTTTTATTCTATAGCACATTGATTGCATGATTTTATGTACATTACAAAGTAGCAGGGTTTGGGATAGATGCACATAAATATGCTGCTTCTGTTGTGATGGAGCACCCATAGGTAGAAGTCTGACTTTTTGCTCCGTGACGCTCTTACAGTCATATGAGACCGGGGCCTACGGCTTGGGTGGATTCCGAACCGCTGCAAACATCCATGGCCCCACGGGGACTCGAACCCGAAACCTGTGGTACCGAGCGCCAGACGACCATTCAGGCCCAAATACTGTTCTTGTCAACAGCGATTGCACATGAAGTAAAAGGAGATTCAAGGAGATAGTGCAAGCAGATTCACATTGACTATCGATAAAATACACAAACAAAGCTTTGATTTTCCACCTGTATTGCATTCAATTTTTTTTTCTTATTGTTTACAGCAGTAAAGTTCTTGTCATTATGAATCAAAGTCCCCTTCAACCCTAAATTTCCTTTAATTATAACTGAAATAAAATAATAACAGTAACAATTTTATATATAACATACTTTATCAACATCTGATAATAATCTAAAATTTCATAAAAATATTTTTAACTTTTTAATGATTTTTTCATGTATATAAAATATTAAAATAAAATTGGAAATATTAATTTCAAAAAAGAATAAAAAGTTATTATTAATTAAATATATTAAAGGGCTTCTCAATTTGGTATTTTTATAATATTATAAAAGATAAAAAAAATATTTTAATATTATATGTATATTGATAAGCATATATATACTTTGTAATATAATTAAAATTAACTCATTCATTTCACGACATCATTTTCCAATTTATTTGCTTTTGATTCACAATTGAATGACTTCATGTTGGTTTGATGAATATAATACTGATCATACGATAATTAAACAATGTATAAGGAAATGAATATAATTGTAACATAAATTAGTAACAAAAACCATTTTATATAACACATTATTTATCAACATAATAATAATTTTCATAACATTTGCTTCGGTATAAACGAATTAATCTGTGAAAACTTTATGAAATTTTAAAATATATTCTTCCATGAAATGCAACTTACATAATACACATTATAAAAAATTATTTTAAATAATTAATTCACGATCCTTTAGTGTTATCGTTTAGCGGATAACCGATAAAATATAATTAACAATTTAATTTTTAATAAAAAGAAGTAAAATATTAACTATGACATTATAAGAAACTTTAGATTCTTTTATCTGCCAAACTAATAAAAAATTATATTTTAAAAATATGATAAGAATAAATGTATATTATTTAATCATGTAAAATAGGAAATTATTTTTTGCTAGTAATATATGAATAGAAAGTTAAAAATTAAAACTTTAATATTCTTAAAAATTATTAATTATACAAAATAAAAGTTTAATCAACACAAAATTTTCGCTCAGCATTTTAAAAAATCTCATTTTTATTGCTGTAATACTCGTAGTAATATGTTCATCATTATGTAATTAAAAAAAGTTTTCAGACAGGGGTTTTAACATAATTATTTCTAAAAGGAGATTGCTATCATGAAAGGAAATTTCTTTTTTACTGGAAATGTCTTTTTTACATAAATGCTTTTATTTAAAAATACTTTTGATAATAATGATTATAATGCTTTTATTTTCTAATATTGGACTTAATAAGCAGCTTAATACATATTTTTTCATCAGAAAAATATATTTGTTATATAATAGGTAAAATAGCACTCAATTTGATGTAAAAATAATGAGCATATATGCTTTTATACAAAAAATAAAATGTTTGTTTACTGGAATATTCCCGATGATAAGCAGTGAATTACATTTATACTTAGTTAAAAATAATAAAAAATAATAATAATTAAATCTTTTATTTACTAATTTTAATTTCATTTACTTCATTAAAATTATTGAAGTTAACAGAAAAAAAGTAGTTTAATAATAGATATTACATATATACATAAAATTTACTCTGAAAAGAATATAATTTTATTTATATATTTATATTTCTTAATGATACTAAGAATAAATTTTATATATATATATATATATATATATATATATATATATATAACAATTTAAGACGTATCGAAATAAAATGTATGCTAAATTTATCAAATTAAATGTATGCTAGTTTAGTATTCATTTTTAGCTCCTAATTCTGGTTCAAATAATTAGAGAAATTAATTTTGTTAATATCATTAGCATTATGAAACAGACAGTGTATTAATTGTTCTTGTTCTATCAATGTTAACAGGAACTAATTACTTGCGTACATAGATGCACACAAAAAAAAAATCCCTCGTATATTTACGTAATAAATAGGTTGTCAAACTAGCTGTCTTGATTTTGATATATGAAATTCAATTTCAATGACTGAGTATCAAGGATTTCCTGTTTCGTTTTCTATATCAGGGACAATTTCCATGGGCAGTCAATTGGCAGGATAAACAGCAACAGTATAGTAACGATTAGATGTAGGGGGAAGTGGCCTTGGTGCAGTAAAATTAGCTGTTCTGTAGATGGAAACTGGGGCATGTGATACATCTACAAACTCTTGTTAAACAAGATCTTTTAAAGTTTAGGTAACCTTTTAGTAACCCTAAACTGCCTCACTGGACTGTCGACTAGATCTCTCTAACTCATCTAATCTTTGGTCTGTGAATCTCTCTATATGTACGAAAACATGAAACTTGTTTTTCTAGAATGATCCGTTTATCTTGGTATTCCTATTCCGTTTTTCTGTATGGTAGATCTGCCTGATGGATTCAACGTTTCCAACAAATATAGCTGTTATTTATCAAGAGATGTTCTTATTTTCCGATCCTTTTGTGTGTTAGATAATTTTCGTGAAAATGCATGGTACTATCTCTATGAAACTCATCTTTATAAGCATAAAGAATTTTAATGGAATGTTAAATGAGTTTTATTATTAATAACTTTACTATCCAGACTAGTAGTTTTGTAATAATGCTTGTTGTTAATGTCCAAGAGTACAAAGGTTTAAATCAAATTCTGGTAATATCCACTTAAAATCCATTTGCGGTCCTTTTTTCAGGACCAAGGAAATTCAAAGGTGATTGTGACATTATGTATATTTGAATCATACATGCCAATGCGTTTTGCATATCCGATTGGGAAGATAAGAGGTTATTAATTTTTCTCCTATAGGATATACAAATATGAGGAAATTACTGCTTATAGTCTTTCCTATAGGTAATATCATAATAATGATCTAATCACCAACAAGTTCCCTTCTTTGCCAAGTCTCCTTATGGCAAGATCCATTGGATTTGAATTTGTGTTCTCTTGAATACTGGCAATGAATATTACGATTGGACTACGAATAAAGGTAACAAATTAAAATAAAACTCCACTAAGATTTTTATAAAATTATTTATGTTAAGATCTATCTTCTTACTTATATCATATTCGTGAATTATTCGTAATATACGTTAGTAGAACGTGAAATTCCGGATGTATAAACTAATAACACTAATTTGCAGATTTATATCAATATATGAAACAAATTTTACATTTAAAGAATATTTTCATATTTTAAAAAATAAAAATATATATTCTTTTTATATATTTATATCATAAATTTACTTTTCTTTTTAATGAGCTTTAAAATAAATTTAGAGAGGACCTTTTTTTTTTTTTTTTTTTTTTAAATAAACTTTAATATGAGATTTCGAATAAGAGTCAGTAGTAATAAGTGCGTTAGAAATAAAACTACCCGTGCGAATAGTGAATAAAATCTAATTTTTGATATCTCATAAAAAGCTTTGAAAAAGATATTTTTCATCTTAAAAAAGTATCAATTCATAAAAACCTTCTAAAAGCCGACTTAAAAAGACATTTCTCAGTCATATTTCTAAACAACTTTTATATCGAAAAACTCAAACTGAAGCACTTGAAAGCTTTTCTATAAATAGACCTTTAGAGAAATATAATCTTTTCCAACTCTCGACCATTTGTATAGACTGTATCACTTATGTGGTTATTTTTTGCGTGCATTTATAAGAAGAAGAAAAAAATGGCTAAAGCTCGTTTCACTTTGAGAAATGCATCGATATATAAAATCGGAGTTTATTTTTCGATACGTTTTCGAGTGTCAGAAAGATAACGCCGTGCCCTCCAAACCGTTTTGTCGAATGCTTTTCAATCGACTGGCATTGTTCGCGGCGTATAACCTTTTGGGTGATAGTGGATTTTCCTTGAAATGTGTTCTTATTGCTGCGTTTTATTTAACTGGGGAGCTTTTATAGGAAAATGATACTGCTTCATACATTATAGGTTTTTCGATATCACTTTCGACTGCAAAAGCCTTTGGAGATTTATCGCTTTGTTGGGGATTGGAGTATTTGCATTTAGATTTTTAAGAAATCATACGCTCAACGTAACACTGAAGCAATTACGTCCTTGGTAAGGTACGATATATAAGCGGATTATTTGTTGCTTTTTTACGAATCAATTCAACTATTAATCGTTTGTGGATTTTCAGTACAGTATTTTTACTGAGATTAAGTAAAATTTTTAATGCTATTTGAGAACAAAACTATTGTCAAGAAAAAAGAATGTCATGCAAGTCATTGCATTTAGACGTATAAATTTAATATCACTTTTAATTCATTATAATTTGATTAAGATTGACTATTTGCAGATAATTCGAATACAAATTATTCATAATCTTTATGAAAATGTATGTAGAAAATTATATACTGCTTGTAATTATCATAATGTTTATAGAAATGTGTGTAGAAAATTATATTTTGCTTGCATTTTATCATAATGTTAATGTGTGTAAAATTATGTTTTGCTTGCATTTATCATAATATTAATATAGGAAATTATACATTGCCTGTAATTATCATAATGAAATCATATTGTTTATAGAAATGTGTGTATAAAATTACGAGTTGCTTGCAATTTATCTTAATGTAATCCTAATGTTTATAGAAATGTATGTAGAACAATACATGTTGCTCGTAATTATCTTAATGTTTATTTTTAGACACGTTTTCGAATGTCAGAAAGATAACGCCGTGTCCTCCGAACCGTTTTGTCGAATGCTTTTCAATCGACTAGCATTGTTCGAGGAGTATACCTTTTGGGTGATAGTGGATTTTCCTTGAAATGTGTTCTTATTGCTGCGTTTTTATTTAACTGGGGAGCTTTTACTGATACTGATGATACTGCTTTTAATGATACTGCTTCATACATTATAGGTCTTTCGATATCACTTTCGACTGCAAAAAAAAGCCTTTGGAAATTTATCGCTTTGTTGAGGAACGGAGTATTTGCATTTAGATTTTTAAGAAGTCATACGTAACCAACGTAATACTGCAGCAATTACGTCCTTGATAAGATGCGATACAAATGGGTTATTTGTTGCTTTTTTTTACGAATCAATTTAATTACTAATCGTTTGTGGAACTTAAATATACTCAGATTGAAACAATTTTAATATACCTTTTGATAGCAAAATAATTTATCCTATAAATTATCACATTTAAATGTATAAAATTAATATCACTTTTAAATAATTACACTTTGAGTAAGATGGATTATTTGCAGATTACTTGGATCCGAATTAACCATAATGTTTATAGAAATGTGAGTAGAAAATTATATGCTGCTTGCAATTATCATAGTGCAGTCATAATTTTCTAGAAATGTGTTTAGAAAAATATATGCAAATTTTATAAGATATAAAAACTTATATTTAGATATTTAAGATGTCACGTCATAGTTGGATAATATGGATTATTTAAATATAAATATTGTTTATACCTACAGATAATTTGTTGCTAGTATTTATGAATCAATTTATTTAAAACTGATTTAAGGGAGTATTTTTATTCAGTTTAAGAATTTCCAAAAGTTCCCAGTTCCTAAAGTTCTTAAATCTCCTAGTTGGCAAAATGTATTTGCAGATGTATCTATTAGTTGCTTAATATTCTATTGTGCAACTAAATTAGTGTCAGATGAATTATATGTCGTAATATGTAATGCAAATGGGTTATTGTGACATGGACTTTTCGCATGCATAAACTCGATTGTAAGGAATTTGAAATTTTTTTAACTAAGTATATTTTTTTATTTTTAAAGATAACACCTGTTTAGATAAATTACAAAAAGTAAAGACTACCATAAATAAATTCTAGCTTTCTATAATGATAATAATTATAATGATAATAATTCAATGATACATTTTTATTATTCATTTTAAATCACTCCTATTGTTATGAAATTTTTTATATAGGAATTGCGATTGTTAAATTACATACATGGATATTTCAGACATGGATATATAATTATACAGTCTTAAATTTAAAACTAACTAAAACTGCCAATCAACCCAACATAAACAATTAAACAGGTTTTTAAACAAAAAATAAACATATCCAGATCATAGAAGCTACTTACGCAGATATTCATTCCATAAATGAAATTTCTTACCTAAAAAAGAAAGAGAAAAATAATTGTTATAAAAATTAATAAATAATTATAGAAAAACAGATACATAATAAAACAAAAAAAGTTAACATAATAATAAGATATAAAAACATAAAATTCCCCTTTTTTCTCACTTGTTAATGTAAAGGTAAATTCGTCTTGTATATTTTAAAGCGCTCATACATAGAACAAGATTCATGGTCAAACTGACTAGTAACATATGCTGCAGACACTGCTTTCAAAGAAAAGGAGAATCGATGGAGAATGTGATAGCATGAGAAGAATCTGTTGGAAATATTTTGGATTTTTTGTATGTAATACACAAATATGATTTGGTTTGGTTTATCTTTTTACAGTCACATTTTGTACACTATAGACTAATTAGACCGGGACTTACAGCTTAACGTGGATACTTAACCACTAAAAAATCCTCAATGCCACCGTCAGGATTCAAACTTGAAGCATCAAATGCCAAGCGCTAGCCAATTGGCCATCAAGTTCGCCACACAAATATGTAGTATTTATCCTAAAAGTCCTTACAGAAGATCAATGCATATTCATTGACTGCGTAAGGAAAATGACTTCTATCCGTGTAAATATCCCTCATAACGATGAAATCAATTAAAATATACACAGATATTCATGACCAAAATCAAAACAATCCAATAGGAGATTTTGAGCAATTGTACTACATGATTTTACATTTTAATATTCAACATATTTATTTTCTTTAATGCTATAAAATGTAAACTATTTGTCTTACTAATATTATTATTATTAACTAAATATACTAATGATAAGTTTTTCACGCTTGATCGCAATTACTGTTGTTTTAGATTTTTATGATAGAAAATGCTAAAAAGTTATTAAGAATTAGCTTTACACAAGATATTAAAATAGCCCTTGTGTACATTATCATTTAAATAAAAATAAATATAATTCAACTAACGTTTGTATTAAAAGATATACATCCAGTTTAAAAGCGGAAATGGGCGAATGAATTACTTTTTAGGGGTGTTAGTCAGGCATATGCTGTGTAAAATAATTTTGAAAGAAAAAAAAAAATTGAATAGGGATTGGGAATTTTTTTCACATGTTCCTTTAGATATTATGTAAATAAAAATTTTATTTATTAAAAATTGAAATTATTTTTATTATTAAAACTACTAAATACTTTTCTCTGCTATTACGCCGCTTTATTTGAATTCGTATGACTTGGTCGCTTGCCAATTTTTCACTCGTGTCCAAACTATATGTAAAAAATTAATATCAGCATGTAAAAATCAATGAATAGTTCTTAGAAATTCATAAAATAACAGTTGCACTCAAAATAACATTCATATTTGAAAATAATGAATCGCCATGCGAAATAATTTTATGAATAAACTCCACGTAAAGTTGAGAATCATCCATGCAAATTATTTCAAATTTCCATTAAAATTCAAAGGAGCTATCCATTCTGTTTGCTTGTAGATTTGGCAATTTCTAATTATATTTGACTCCAATATTTGAATTCTAACATTTAATTGATCAAATGCATTTTCTCTCCTAAATTGGAATATGATGAAGACTTAGGAATGGATTCAATTCAGGATATCAATTAAGGTGAGGAGTTTAAACACGATTGCTTCTGATTTAACTCAAAATACATTACACGGCGAAAAATTTATTCTGTGTTTAGGGTATGCGTATGAATAATTCGCAAACTGATTAAATTTGATCTATAGTGCTAATTCTACTATTCCAGTTATTTAAATTTCGTCTGTTTAATATGTTTACTTATGATATCGTTTTAATCAAACGTTATGAAGGAATCATTCTATTTCAAAAAGTCATTATTATTATTAGTAATATATATACGTCACTATCACATGATATTAAATATGTTCAAAAGACTAATTCTCGATAGCAATCAATTAATAGAAAAATTCAATTAAAATTCTCTTTTTACATTAATTTAATTATTATTTTATATACCCGTGTATCTCTTTCATGTGTATGTATCGCAATCATCAATCGACGATCATCATAATCATCAATTACGTTATAAATATGTCACTATCACATGATATTAAATATGTTCAAAAGACTGATTCTTGGTAGCAATGAATTAATAGAAAATTCAATTAAAATTCTATTTTTACATTAATTTAATTATTATTTGATATACTGATGGATATTTTTTCCATTTATACATATCGCAATCATCAATCGACGAACATCATAATCATCCATTACTTTATAAATACGCTACTATCACATGATATTAAATATGTTCAAAAGACTGATATTTGTTCGTAATAAATTTATAGAAACTTCAATGAAAAGATCCACCTTTACAGTAATTTAATTATTATTTGATATACTGATGAATATTTTCCATTTATACATATCGCAATCATCAATCGACGATCATCATAATCATCAATTACTTTATAAATACGCTACTATCACATGATATTAAATATGTTCAAAAGACTGATATTTGTTCGTAATAAATTTATAGAAACTTCAATGAAAAGATCCACCTGTTACAGTAATTTAATTATTATTTGATATACTGATGAATATTTTCCATTTATACATATCGCAATCATCAATCGACGATCATCATAATCATCAATTACTTTATAAATACGCTACTATCACATGATATTAAATATGTTCAAAAGACTGATATTTGTTCGTAATAAATTTATAGAAACTTCAATGAAAAATTATATTTTTACATTAATTTAATTATTATTTTATATACCGGTGGATCTCTTCCATTTATACATATCGCAATCATCAATCAATGATCATCAGAATCATCAATTACGTTATAAATACATCAATACCACATGCTATTAAATGTACTCAAAAGACTTATACTTTGTCGTATTAAATTTAAAAAAATTCTCCTTTAATCTAATTTAATTATTATTTTACATATCAGTAGATCCCTTCCATATAAATATATATTACAATTATTAATCGACAATCATCAAAATCATTAATTATCTTATAAATACGTCACTATCACAAGATATTAAATGTGTTAAAAGACTAATAATTGATCACAATAAATTTATAGAAACTTCAATAAAAAAAAATTATCTATCTACATTAATTTAATTATTATTTTATATAGCGGTGGACCTCTTCCATTTATACATATCGCAGTCATCAATCGACGGGTGATGGGTAAATTGGAATGAAAATGATCCAAGTAGTCATTTTCAGCTGCCCACTTAATGACACTATAAATGGTTCCATCCAATGATTCTATCAGGAAATTTATTAAACGGTTTTTCTTTCCCGTGAACATGTTGTTTTGAATATAGTATGACTGTTTTACGGTGACCTTTGTAACGAAAGAAGATTTAGTGCAATTATAAACCCGTACTTAAATTGTCCATAAGAAGAGGGTATAGATATATATTCAGCAAAATTCAATCAATACATAGCAAAGTAAATAAAAGAACTTATTTTAATTTTTTATTGAAGTTTTCACTCTTCAATGTATTATAACTTACACTCAAGAGCAAAACATTATGACCACCCCTACATTTTGCAATGAACTCGCCTGGATGACGTGGAGGGCACGTGATCAGGTGGAAGTCGTATTTAACTGGTATTAAGTGGTGGTATTAATCCATGCCAAGGCGGGTTGAAGCTGTGTTGCGTGCCAAATGTGGGCCAACTCGTTATTGACAGGTGGTCATAATGTTTTGGCTCTTGAGTGTATACGCCAAGTTTTTTTAATATATTTTTAAGACGACTGTAAGATGCATTTTTATTTCTTCTGCAATATAAGTATATTACTGTAAATTGCCTAGAATGGCTGATTTGCAAATACTCGTATAATTAAAATTTGAGGCAGTTCCATTTATAATCTTTATTTTACGCAACAGCACTAGGTTTTTATCAGTCTACCACTTCCTTTTTTTCATAAAACATTTACATGATATCCTAAACATTCCTTCTTCAGCTCATCATCTCTTTCCAGATAATTGGCTTTCACTGAAAAATTTAAACTTTGCTAAGGGCTATTTGGACCTTGTATCTGATGTTGTCAAGAAATCTTCTCTTGACTCTGAATTGAAATATACTGTCTTAGCACATGAACGTTTCCCTGGTGATACTTGACCCCATGTCTATATTGATGGTTCAGCTGAAGAGACCATAAGAAATCTGGAACGAGAGTTCATTCTATAGACTTTACATTTTCCTATGCCATTGGAAAGCACTTTGACAACTTTGATGGTGAAATAGATACCATTTCTTTAACCTTTCCTTTTTTGTGTTACTGACAATGTCTTTAGTGATTGTTTTTATCGTTCTTTTTACTGTACTTCTCCTTGGGCAGCTCGCCGACTAACGATCGAGAGGTCGGAGAAGGGCATAGGATATATATATCTATCTATCTATCTATATATATATATATATATATAATTCTTCCACGATGATGTTACTGACAGAGAATGTGGGTGGATATTTACAAAAAAATATGATGAATACATTTACCCACATTACGCTGTATGGCTAAGTTATTATGAGTACTTGCATGTTATTTCTGCAAAAGCATTATGGTTGTATTTCTGAGTTTTAGCAACTCACCTTTAATGGGAGGAGGAGACTATCCGTAATGTACATACCTCCACTTATGTACATTACGGATAGTCTTCTCAACAGGCAATGAGGGAAGACTTTGCCTTTTGGTAGGCACTTAGCGGTAGAGGCTCTTCATTTGCATGTTGCTCTGTAGAATGCTGGGAAAACTCCAACACTGAAACGTGGCTATCGGCGCGAGATGCTTACGAAATGCCACATGTCATCATTGTCTCATCAATTTCTGTAAACAGTGATTACAACGGATATCATCAGATGATTCGAAACTGAATATTTGCACGCTTGCTAAGCACATTATGAACAGGTTATGAATCGGAATAATAGTTTATTGAAAATTAAGATTTATAAGCCTATATTGAAAATTATATGTGAATCAAATGTGTCTATTGAAAATTAAGATTTATATGTCTATATTGAAAATTATATGTGAATCAAATGTGTCTATTGAAAATTAAGATTTATAAGCCTATATTGAAAATTATATGTGAATCAAATGTGTCTATTTAAAATTATACATGAGTAATAAAATATATGTATTGAAAATTATGCATCAATCAAATGTGTTTTTTTGAAAATTATACATAAGAAAAGTGTAGAGTAATCAAATGAAAATTATAGAGGGATCAAATATGTCTATTGACAATTATACATGAGTAATGAAATGTGTGTATTGAAAATTATACGTGGATAATGAAATTTATCTATTAAAAATTATAGAGCAATGAAATGTTTCTATTGAAAATTATATATGTGTAATGAGTATTATTTTAATCACAAAATTCAATGGGTGATACAAATGAATACTTTTAGATAGCATTTCAAATAAAACTAAAAAGCCTAATTTTCAAGTTTATACAAAGCTATATGGCAAATTGCAGAATTTTTTTTTCTGTAAACTTCACTTTAAAAATATATACTTTACAATATTTTCTACACAAATTTTATTCCTCATCCCTTTCTGATTATTATGTTTGTCTGTAATTCACAGAAATATAAAAGGAATACTGATGAACCTTTTTTGCGTAGATATTTCATTTTTATTAATAATAAATTTATTATTATTTAAGTATGTATTGATGGATTAAACAGATAAATGAGATTATTTATTTTAAATTGTAATGCTTCGTAAATAAGATTATCAACTTGCTATTAATCTAGCTTAACTACAATCAAATATAATATCATATAATTGGTCTAAAAATCAAATTGTAAAAATTAATAAAAAATATTATTGCTAAATAATATTGTACTTAATTTAACAAAGAAACTTAAAAATATCATTGCTATTTAATAACACATTTACTTTAATATAGCGGCACACATTACACGTGTCTGATATTTTCTGGGTTATTTCCAAAAAAATATTTTCTTTAAAATAATGAGGAGCTTTTATCCATTATAACATCCAAAATTAACATCATGTAAATAACATTAACTAATCTTATTATATATAATTCTATAAAAAGATAAAAAAAAATCTCAAGGGATTTTAATTAAGAAATTATTTTGTGCTTAGTAAAGTGCTAAACCATAACCAGTTGTCGCATAAAGCAATGACAGTAAAATTCGATACGACGAGGAAAGGTTAATATAGGGAATAATTAATTATGAAAATAATTGAAAAATGATTAAATTATGTAAATATAGCTAAATAATATAAAACATAATTATATAATATAAAAAAAATAAATAAATAACAAAATTAATTAATTAAATATGAAAATAATTAACTTTTTTTCAGCTTATTGATCTAGATTTTCTTTTCGTAATTAAGAATTAGTTGATAAAAAAAAAGTTATAAGTTAAAAATAAAATTTTAAAAATGCCACATGATTATATTAATCAATGAATATATTTTATCAATTATAGCTTGCTAGTATGCATAATCTCTGGCTTATTCAACATGAACATTGACAACATTCAACATGAACATTGACAATATTCAACATGAACATCAACATTCATACATTCAACATAAACATTTCCAATATCCATCATTGATACATTCCACATTCACAATTAATGAGCAAACTCTATGATAATCCAAACACAAGAAAAAAATGGCCAGGTTTAAATCCCAAACAGGCGATTTTGAATGTTTGGTGGAAGTGTTTGCGAAATCGTTCATTTTGAAATGCTGAAACCTGGACAAACTTTTTTTTTTTCTAATGCAGCTGGCAAACACTTAGGCAGCTTGGTCTTGGATGCCTTAAGGCAAGCGCTGCACAAAAGTTACTCACTTTGCATTACCCAGGGGCGCTTGTAACTTGAAGATAAGCCACGGACGCGGAGTAGCAATGCCCCCGCAACGCACTACTACCATATTAGATCGGGACCTACGGCTTAAAGTGGATTCTGAACCACTACAAACATCCATGGCACCGCCGGGACTCGAACCCGAAACCTGTGGTACCGAGTGCTAGCCACTCGGCCATTCAGGCCCACCTGAACAAACTATAAACGCAGATCTTTACTGTGAACAGTTGGATCCAGTAAATCAATCTTTAATTATAAAGTGTCCAGCGATCGTCAACAGAAAAGAGTTATTCTGCAACACGCACCGCGTAACGCAACGCAAGACCGCACCGCGTGTGACGAACCCTGGAAAAATTGGTGTTGGAGGCACTGCCTCACCCACCATACTTGCCAGACATTGCACCACCGGATTTCATTTATTTCGATCCCTGCAATGCTTTCTATGTAACTGAATATTTTATGTCATCCAAAATGCCATCTCCTGCATATATTTTGCTCATGCCTGCCAAATTATTTTGCTCACAAATTAATTGAGTTTTATGGATCTGGCATTAAAAATTTGAACACTGGATGGCCTAAGGTTGTTGATAGCGAGGGTGATTACATCTTTGATTAAAAATAAAAACGTGGTAACAATTTATTTGTTTAAACTTAATGTAAAAAAAAAAATGGCATTACTTTTCGATCAGCCTAATATTTATTTGTTCAACCTAATGTTAAATATTCCCTGTAACATACCATCGTGTTATTAATGTTGAAATTAGTAAAAATTAAATTAATTTGTTATTATGCTGGACATAAAATTTTTTTTTGCACCCTGTTTTTCTCCTCCCTATATATAGTATATATATATATATATATATATATATATATATATACATACATACATAGATACAAACATACATACATAGAATTACAGTAGATTAGCGAAAGCATTTCACAGTTTACTTAGGACTGTCTACCTGTCCGAATCTGCAGCAACGAGCCCATATGCATGCCGTTACGCTAAAATGCAATTAACCTGCAATTGCCCCCATCTGCATAGTTTCCCTGTATTGACGCAAGGCTGTGGGAAATTTGGCTGGTGTTTACAGACTCCCATCATAATCCATTGGCAGCATATCTTATGGTGTCCTATATCAAGAATATCGTGCTAGATCATAATTTATAGAGGATATAACATGTAACGGGTATATATTTTTTCAGAAGTGTGAATCTGTTAGTTATATTTGGTAGTGGTAGTGAAATTCAGTTGATTTCAAAACCTGGCACATGCTAATCAAAGATGTTCATAAGTTAGATGTTTTTTTAATATTTATCATGATTGTTTTTTTTTAATTTTTATAATTTTGTTTGTAATTTTTATTATTATTATTAATTCATTTACCATTTTTTTTCTGTATATAAGCTGATAAGTTTTAAAACTTTTCTGAATCTCAATTACGGGTCGGCTCTCAGATCCGCTCATCTCGCAAAAAATGCAGGTGCTTTTCCGTTGCCCGGACGTCAGCGGTAAATCGACATATATATCGCTAAATATCGCTCGTTTTCATTTCTTTAATTTATATATATTTTTAAATATACTTTGATTCAAAATAATAACATGGTCTGAAAAATTGTCCAATTTTTCTTAAGAATACGAATTATTTAATTTCCCTATTTTCTTTAAAATTATACGATTTTTATAGATTTAGTTACATCTTATACTTTTATTATACATGAAGTACCAAAACGTATTTAATTTTTATGAAATTAAATATGATATGAAATCAACATAATCACAAATGCGCCTCTATTAAAGGATTAAACATGATAGAAAGCATAAAAAGTTGAAAATAAATATTGTCGCCACTGAACTATTACATTTTTTAAAGCAAAACCCGTTATTAATATTAATGTGAACGTCTTTGCAATTGACAATCATTTGCAATTGACAAAACATCTAGTGCATACATTTGTAGCTAGCAAAAGATAACATAATATGAGATTGGTTAAATGATAATAAACGTCAGCGAGTGAGTCATTTCAAAAATTGGTAAGCTTAGCCAAAAGTGTCCAAAACGACACTTAGATGACAGCTTCGATCCAATATCTCTATTCAACCATTTATTTTTACCAAAAAAAAATCGAAATCTACCTTAGTGGGTGTATTGTTTTCCCATTCACTCCCCTTATCGGTACCTCCCACTGTAAAGGGGAGAAAGGGCTGATGAGTTCTTTCAAGATGAATCCAGTTTAGCAATCTTTAGCTTCGAAGGTCAAACGATTATAATCGGCGACCTATAAAGAGTGTCATCAAACCCAGCGGCCCGATAAATAGCAAGCACCCCCACCCCTACGAAAAACGCCGGGTGCCGATTTTTCTTCTTAAAGTAATTCCGATACGCATTGATTGATTTTTCTTCCACCTTCAACTCCCTACCCCTTACCTCCATCCGCGGAATGTCGAAGAACTTTCAGCAATTGCTCTAACCGATGGAGATTGGATATATATGTACCAGTTAGGGAAAGATTCAGAGTATGAAATAAATTGATATCGCAAAAGAAGTAAACTCTTTTTTTTTTTTTTTTTTTTTTTTTTTTTTTTTTTGCTTCGGGTAATTTGAAGTTGGAAAAGATTTTTTATCTCTTTTCTTTTTTTTTTTTGCCTTTTCCGAGAGAAGCGGATATTTAGGATACTTAAACAGGAAAACTTCTCTCCATCTTCTCTCTCTTCTTCTGTCTCTGTCCTCGTCTTTTGCCTTATCTGCAGAATCCTCGTCTTCATAAGAAGATTTGTTTCGATGGCTGAGATGTGTAAAAAATGGAAAGTAGTTTCGGAACTTGAAATGTCCGACTGCGAGAGTAAGTGGATGAAATAATTGGAACTTAGTCGTTATGCATCAGCTAGGGCTTAAAGTATGTTCAAATAGAAATCATCTTTACAATTTCCAGGTCAAATTTATGCCTAATTTTCTAGTTGTTTAATTAAATGTAGTTTTATTTAAAAGTCAGTTATTGTTAGATATTTCTCCATAACTTTTAATATAGATTAATTCAACTAAATCAAGCAGTAATACATACAAATATATTTCAAATACTTGCATTTTTTTAAATGTACAAAAATTGAGAATAAGAAATATATTGCTTGATTCTTAGAGCCCTTTCACCTGGGGATATTACTTGCCGGGATGGCAGATATGTAGTATATATATATATATATATTGTTTTAATGCAGCTGGCAAACACTTAGACAGCTTGGTCTTGGATGCCTTAAGGCAAGCGCTGCAAAGACGTTACTCACTTTGCATTACCCAGGGAGCGCTTGTAACTTGAAGATAAGCCACGGACGCGGAGTAACAATGCCCCGTAACGCTCTACGATCATATTAGACCGGGAAATACGGTTTAAAGTGGATTCGAACCACTACAAACATCCATGGCACCGCCGGGACTCGAACCCGAAACCTGTGGTACCGAGCACCAGAGCGCTAGCCACTCGGCCATTCAGGCCCCTCGTAAATGTAATATAGTTTGTAAAATATTTCATTATTTCTAGCCTGTAATATGAATACATTTCTATAAATAGGTACAATTTTATCGTTCCTATAAAAGTAAGAAATATAAGGAATGGAATATAGGGAGTTAGTTACTCCATTATTATTTCTAAGTTAGTTACTCCATATAAATATTATCTTTACCATTTTTATACGCCCAATAATTTTGTATTTAAAGATAGGAATAATTATAAAATACATCTAATAAATTTAGATATAGTATTTCTCCATTTCTTATTATCTTGCATTAACTTTAGCAATACTTTTCATACTTGTTTAGTTAGGAACATTACTAATAAATTATTTCAGTTTACTCCGGCTTTTACAATTATTTATTATAAATGTGCATACAATACAATAAATGTTTTTCATAGAATGATTATAATTTAATAATTTCAGTAATTAAATTTTCACTATTTCAAATTACGAGTACTGTTTCTTTTCAGTATCATAAGTTATTCTCTAATTAAAAATAATTTAACTTAACTTTATTTTTAATGTAAAAGTACATATATATACATTGTGATTATAATTAAAGTCCACTCATCACAATGAGTACAAATATGAACTGAAGATACTTGAAGAAGAGGGAAATGGTATGAAATAAAAAAAAAGTTTCAAAAGAAGTTCCACTGATTTTTCCCATCCAGTTTGGTATGACCTTGCCATGGTGGACGGGCTTTCCACACAGTGTAACAACTTTTGAATGACTTGGAAGTCATTTTTCTATCAAAAAACTGAGACATTCAAGCATTGAACACTACAGTTGATTCAATGTGCAATCTCATGCCAAATACGTTGTAATTTCGATTCAAAATATCACTAGCAGCCGAATTCACTTTCTGTATGCCGCTTACAGCGCCATCTATTAACATACTTTGGAACATTTTTGATGTCGTACTGTTTCCTCCTTCTTCTTAAAAGTCTTCAATTCAAATTTGAACTCATGAGTGAATAGGTGAGTGGTTCTTTTTTTAAATCATTTTGAAAGTGTGACTTTAATTATAATTACCCTGTATATAAATGTATATACAATATTGACATACATATACAAATGAAGACTAAAAGTACATTATGAACTGTCAATGTCATTTTGAGAGATTATTTCTGCATCTTCCTTTACAGAGTTCATTACTGTACTTTTACACACACACACTGTAATCAATTTTATTTTTAAGCGAATTAGAAATTCCAATTATTTCTGTTCAATAATTTAATCTTAATTTTTCAATTTATGAAAGTTTCATTAATTTGTAAAGATCCAATTTTTACTTTCAAAATAATTTTAAAACATTATAAAGACGCAAATTCTTTTTCTTCCCTTAATATTTAATTCAACAATTCCATTTCATAAAATTAAAGCCAAGGCATACGTTGTTAACATTGCACACACACACACCATTTAATTGACACTTTCTTGAAAGGAAAGTAATTTTCTTCGAAAGAAATTAATTGCTTTTTAACTTGGGATTCAGATTGGACATTCAAGACATTAAATAAAGACAACTAACTAACTTTCACAATGCTTTGTGGGGACATCCATGCTTGACTTCAGAAAAAAACTGCTGTCTTTCCATAATACATTTTCACATTCCAATAATCTTTTGATTTGTAAATAATCCCACATCCTATTTATTTTAAACCTCCCCCACCCCCTCTGTCTTGGAGAACATTTCAAAACTACCGAAACACAAGGAAAATATCAAATCACATTTCTCGTGTGATGAGTGTTGTTTGGGAAGTGGAAGAGAAAGAAGATTCAGTCAATTTATTGATTTCTTTTGTCAGAACACACTTCCTTAATTAATTTGTTCTCTCTCAATCTTTCCTTTCTTGGTTCTTCCTCACCATTTTTTCCTTTCTTTGTCTTTCCTTTCGTCTTCCTTTTTTTTTTTTTTTAAAGAAATATGCTTTTCATTTCTCGATTCTTACACTTTGAATTATCGTCATCCTATCTGACCCTCATTTTGAAGAAGATTCAATTTTTTTCTTTGACGTTGTCAAATGTAGTTTCGTATGTTTTTTTCTATAACAGTTTCTCAATGTTTCTTTCTTCTTTTCATTATTAACTGCAAAATAATAACGGTACCTACGTTATTTGTTGTCGGTCACCATATATTGTTTTGTCTTGGTTTACATTATAAACAAGAAATTCTAAACCTGTAAATAGATGGTACCTACGTCACTGATAGATATTCTTTTATTTGTTCTTATTTGTCATCATTTATTGTTTTGTCTTGGTTTACATTACAAATAAGAAACTGTAAACCTGTAAATACATAGTACCTACGTCCCTGATAGACTTTTTTTTTTTTTATTTGTTTTTATTTGCTTGCACCTATGTGTCATCATTTATTGTTTTGCCTTGGTTTACATTATAAATGAGAATCTGTAAACTTGTAGATACACAGTTCTAAGTCACCTATAGATATTTATATATTTGTTTGATGCAAGTTTTAATACAAATTACAGCAATTTTCTTTCAATATTGTTTCACTCTTTGCATTTAGATGCATCAAGTTTTTCTCATCACATGCCAAGTATTTCAAGATGTATAACAACTGCTATTTCGCATAAATGACATTTATTTGTTGTCTACATGTGATATTCTGTTCAGTGTTTATATATATATATATCAAAGTTTGTGTATGTGCGCAGCCACAATTTACATCCAAAGTTAAAAATTGGCATGAATACTTCTAATATAAAGCCTAGATCAACAGAAAAAAATTTCAAAATTAGAAACTTTCTTTGTCTTCTTTTTTAAGAAATATGCTTTTCATTTTTCTATTCTTACACTTTGAATTATCGTCATCCTATCTGACCCTCATTTTGAAGAAGATTCAATTTTTTCTTGGACGTTGTCAAATGTAGTTTCGTATGATTTTTTCCCACATCAGTTTCTTTTTTGTTTTCATGATTAACTGCAAGACAATAACGGCACCTATGTGTCTTCATTTATTGTTTTGTCTTGGTTTACATTATAAATAAGAAACTGTTAACTTGTAGATACATGGTACCTACTTCACCAATAGATATTTTTTTTTTTAACAAAAGTTTTATTACAAGTCAGAAAAATTTTCTTTTAATATTATTTTACTCTTAGATTTAGATGTATCAAGTTTTTCTTATCACAAGTCAAACATATATATATATATATATATATAGAGAGAGAGAGAGAGAGCAACGCAGATCTACCCCCTCGTGGTGCACTTTGGGTTACGTCCGATACGCTAAAATGATATACAAACACGACCTACAATCTGGCTATTAGTGTAAGTTTCTTAGAGTTTTGCAGTGGAACGCAGGTGGATTATCTCAAAACAAGAGAGAGCATAGCTAAAAATATCCTTAGGTGCTCTTTCTTTGAGGATACTGCCGCTAGAAACGGTCGCAAGCCTTTGTACGATTATAACCATGATATCCTGAAAGGCCTAGCGAAAAATCTGTGGCATTGCTATGGCTTTTTGTGGTCATAATTGTCTCTGTAAGCACCTTCACAGAATAAAACTGACTACTGACCCTCTTTGTATCCTGTGTGATCACCAGGGAAGAAATGAATATGCCTTACCTTGCTTCCTGTTCTGCACTGTCTCCTGTTTCTTTATAGAAGCGTTATTGGATTGCCGGACTTATATGGATGGATTAACTGATGTCATTTGTTACTATCTTGTTCTTTGTATTTATTTTTTGTGATATCTGTCATTCTATAAACTTGCCATTGGATATACATATATATATATATCAAAATTTGTGTGTGTGTCCGCCTGGGAGTAGGCCACAATTTACATCTAAGATTCATCAAAATTGGCCTGAATACTTCTAATATAAAACCTAAATAAACTGAAAAAAATCAGAAATAGATTTATATTAGTTAAGAAATTACCCAATTAGATTTACATCAATTTGGCGACTTTCCGTGGCTGGCGAAATTTTTCTTGATTGACGTTATTTCTTAAGCTTTTGTACTATTCATTGACAGGGTGACGTAAAATAAATAAATAAAGTGTACCATCTATTAATTACAGTCCCCTAAAATTTTGTTTAATGAATAAGAAAAAAATTGCATTATTAATTTACAGAAAAAAATCCTATGGTTCGTATTTTCGCGAAGAAGTCTTCAATGTTCAAATAGACGTATATTATCAATTCATTTAGGTTTCCGTAGTTCAATTTAAGGCATTCTCCACACTGGTTATTCAAAATTTGATAGCTATACGGGTACGATTAATAGTTGAAATACTTTCTCAGCATGATGTTTGGAGAAGGTTTTTTTTTTAATTTTACACTGGTATTTCTTCTTCTTCCCAAGTCTTTGTAATGTTGCAATAAAGTTCCTTACAAAGAATTTTATAGAATTATCTATTTTAACTGGCTGTGCTGGAGGAGGCGATGGTTTTATTCCCAGAATACACCTGATAATATCAGATACTCTGCTTGAATTCAAAAGACAGCAATTCTCGATGCGGCTTGCTTTTGCTATGTCTATAAAAAAGCACAAAACCAATCACTTAAAAATGCTGGGACTGATTCGATATCGAACTGACTAAGCCATGACCAGTTACATGTAGCAGTGTCTAAAGTTGTTAATGGGAAATATCTATATATGTTTGAAAACGACCGTAAAAACAAGGATGGTTTATTAACAGGCTCTAACTGATAAATAAATGTAATTCCCAGGATAGTTATGAAATTTTTTTTTGTATTTAAAATGATGTTAATAAAATAAAATAAACAAAAATATCGCATTTTGAATTCAAATATTTTCTAAGGTATGTATTGAATCTTTTAATACTTATGAAATACTAAATACACAACTTATGTATTCATTATTCACATTAAAATACATTGTACTGTTCCATGCTACTAATGAAAAAAAGATACAATATTTGATACAAAAATTATCAACTTCTGTTTTTGACATAAAATAATTAATAAGTTCTGTTTTCTAAAGCTGGACAATTTCATATTTTTTTGTGCTAATATTAAAAAAGTTGCATTACCAGTTGGAATAATTTTTTTAGATTATGTTACTACTAGTTTTAGCTGTACCAAGTATTTCTAATCGGATAGCAAATATTACAAGAATCATGATAATTGGTAACTAACATCATGCCACATAAACGTCATAGATGTTAGATGGACGTCACATAGATGTCAGATGAATTAATATCTTGCTTTAAATAAATTTATGTTAATAACTAATATAACTTTTCTTCTAAGCTCAATCAACAATCGTTTTTGCTGAATCTTTTTTTCTATCACATTAATACACATTTTAAGCTACATATTAATGCTTCAGAATAGAATACTTCATATTTAAGTACATTAATAAAATAATTCAAATATTTTTCATAGATTCTTGACGATAACATTTTATTCATTAAATAAAAATATTCATAAATAATAACATATACGACCGTTAATTGTAAATTATAATTGAAATATTTACACATCTATTAAACTGGTTCTTTTATCTTTTTATAAATGTGATTGATAATATTGATACAATTTTCATCTTGATATTGAAGATTTCGGGAGTTCCATTTCTTAGTAATAAAAATGTAAAATTTAAATCAGTGAAAAATAAAGTAGTCAAGCATCTGTGAAGGACAATAGTCACTAATACTTGTTGTGAATTTGTCATGAGACAAAAAAAAGTGAAGTAATACACGTATTTATCAATATATAGGATACATAAAAGTATACATTGTAATTGTAAAAACTGTAGAAAATCTATTGATCTGCATAAATTTTATCTAAGTTTTTGATGATTACATTTTATTTTAATTCAAAAGTAATTTTGTTACAATATTGAAAAATAAGTATTCAGTATTCAAATATTTTTATATAATAAATATTTATTTCAGTATTCAAATATTCAGAAGACATTGATAGAAAATGTCAAATTCAAAGTTAACCCTAAATTTTATTCTTCAATGGAGTAAAAAATAAATTTTCAGAACCCAGATAACAATAAAGCCATCAAATATAGTACATACACAAAGCAATAACCCGCAAGCAAATTTTTTTCAAACTGATTTTCCCCATCTGTCATTCATAAACAATATGAACCCCTATGAATAAATAAAGCAGCATTGTTCAAACACAATCTTAAACCGGAATAGGAAGTTAATCAGGCATCTTGACTCCGAAACACAGGATCACAACAGCATTCCTGTTTTTGAGACATATTTTCGAATTCCATAATGTATCCATAGATTTTCCCTACAACTCGTTCCAGAAATATTGCATTTATATTATATACGCACCGAATGGAGAATTCCTTCTTCGTGTTTTCATGCCCTCCAATACAAAACCTGCCAATCAAGCGTAAACCACTCCATGATGTCCGGGAAAAAAATACACAAATTCACCTGACTGGTTAGAAATGGAAGAAAAATAAGGATCCACAGAACAGAATCGAATATGCATTTTTCCTTCTTTTCTTCTTTTTCTCTCATCTTTCGATTTCTGCTTTCTTTTTTTAGTTTTATGTAGTTCTTTTCCTTTTTACCATTTCTGTTTTAGTTTTCTAGGTTATAGTTTCCATTCAAAAAGAGAAAAGCGTTTTGTTCTGCAACTTATTTACATCGATGTTCTGTACGTATCCAAAAAATTGCATAAGATTCATATATAAAATTTATTTTTTGTTCCTGAAAGCAGTTCTATTTTTCCACCCATTCGAATTCAATAGGCCGTGAAGGTGAAAAGCTTTCGACGTCTTTAAATTGAGTAAAAGGAAAATGTTATATTTTGGATATTATTTTTAATATGCTAAAAGGACCATAGATTTAAGTCAGATTTTTTTCTTCTGATATATAACCTTGCTGTAAAATAAATTATAATTATCTGTTGAAGCTCTGATAAATAAATGATTATCTATGTGAATTAGTGGATTCCATAGGTAATCCGTCTAGAAACAACGCTGTGAAATTATTACCTTACAAATTTAAAATGTAGCTTTTCTACTTTTGCTTGTAGGCCAGGTGGCGTGATGACCTCTCTGGTCTTTGGTACCATAAGCTTCAGATTCGAATCCTGGCTTTGGCATGAAATTTGTTAGTGGTTCAAAATCCACGTTAAACTGTAGGTTCCATTTTAATTAATCTAAATTGTGCAAAACTTGAACCTAGATTGACAAACCAAACCAGTCACTAATACACGTTGTGACTTTGTCATGTCTCAAAAATTGTAGTAATATATAAATTTATCAACATATAAGGTAAAAAAAAAGTATACATTAAAATCGTAAAAATTGTACCAATTTTATGAACATAAGTTTGATTAATTTTTATCTATGTTTGATGATTACACTTTCCTTCAATTCAAAGTAAATTTATTTCAATATTCAAGATAAGTTATAAAAAGACATAAATACAAAATGTCAAATTCAATGTTAACCCTAAATTTTTGTTCTTCAATGGAATCGAAATATATTTTCAACAGCTAAAACCTATTGAACTCAGATAACAATAAAGCTATCAAATACAGTAGATACACAAAACCAAATTCCGCACGAACATTTCTTTCCAAACTGATTTTCCCCATCCGTCATTCATAAACAATATGAACCTATGGATAAATATAGCTTCAGTGTTCAAACACAATCTTACACACGGAATAGGAAGTTAATCAGGCATCCTGACTCCGAAACACAGGATCACATCATTCCTGTTTTTCAGACATATTTTCGAATTCATAATGTATCCATAGATTTTTCCATAACTCGTGCCAGAAATATTGCATTTATATTATATACGCACCGAATGGAGAATTCCTTCTTCGTGTTTTTCATGCCCTCAATACAAAACCTGCCAATCCGAGCGTAAAAACCACTCCATGATGTCCGGGGGAAAAAATACACAAATTCACCTGACTGGTTAGAAATGGAACAAAAATAAGAATACCACAGAACAGAATCGAATATGCATTTTCATTCTTTTTCTTATTCTCTCATCTTTCGATTTCTGTTTTTTCTTTTTTTAGTTTTTTTATTGAGTTCTTTGCCTTTTTACCATTCCTAGTTTAGTTTTTCTAGGTTATATTTTCCTTTCAAAAGAAAAAGCATTTTGTTCTGCAACTTATTTACATCGAGGTTCTGTAGGTATCGAAAAGACTGCATAAGATTCATACATAAAATTGTACTTTCATTTTTTGTACCAGAAAGCTGTTCTATTTTTTCCACCTATTCGATTCCAATCGGCTGTGACACAGGAAGACTTTCGACGTCTTTATATTGAGGTAAAGAAAAACTTTTCCATTTTGAATATTGTTTTTAATATGCGAAAATATCTATGTTTTATTTTAAGCCATATTTTTTCTCTCTCATATATAACTTTGTTGTAATATAAAATATAACTGTCTATTATAAGACAGTATATTCTGATCAGTAAAGAGCAAATCTATCAAGATAAAAAAGTGAAGTTAATACATTCTTAAGTATTTTTAAAATGTAGATAATGTAATTAACCTCTTTTGTCAATAGTCATTATTACTTGTTGTGACATTGTCATGTTTCGAAAAGTGACGTAAGATATGAATTTCTAAATATGTAGGAGAAAAACAAATTATGCATTATAATTGTAATAATCGTGCCAATTTTACGAACTACATACATTTTATCAATTTTATTTCTATTTGGATGATTAAATTTTATTACAATTCTAGGTAAAGTTATTTTAATATTCAAGTTAATTTATAGAAAGACATAGATAGAAAATGTCAAATTCAAAGTTAACCCTAAATTGCGTTCCGTAATGGAGTAAAAATATAGGGAACTCAGATAACAATAAAGCCATCAAATACAGTAGATACACGAAAACAATCCCACACGCACATTTTTCCAAACTGATTTTCCCCATCCGTCATTCATAAACAATATGAACCTATGAATAAATAATGCAGCAATGCTGAAACACAATTCTAAACCGGAATAGGAAGTTTATCAGGCATCCTGACTCGAAACACAGGATCACATCATTCCTGTTTTGAAACAGGATATTTTCAAATCCATAATGTATCCATAGATTTCCTCACAACTCGTGCCAGAAATATTGCATTTATATTACACGTACCGAATGGAGAATTCCTTCTTCGTGTTTCATGCCCTCAATACAAAACCCACCAATCAAGCGTAAACCACTCCATGCTCTTCGGGAAAAAAAATATCCAAATTTACGTCACTGGTTAGAAATGGAAGAAAAATAAGAATACCACAGAACAGAATCGAATATGCATTTTCCTTCTTTGTTTTTTTTCTCTCAGCTTTCGATTTCTGTTTTCTTTTAGTTTTTATTTAGTTCTTTTCCTTTTTTACCATTTCTAGTTTAGTTTTTCTAGGTTATATTTTCCTTTCAGAGAGAAAAGCATTTCCTCTGCAACTTAGTTACATCGACGTTCTGTACGTATCGAAAAAAGTGCATAAGATTCATATATAAAATTGTACATTCATTTTTTTCTTGTACCGGAAAGCTCTTCTATTTTTTTTTTTTTTAACCCCATTCGATTCCAATAGGTTGTGAAGCTGAAAGGCTTTCGACGTCTTTAAATTGAGTAAAAGGAAAATATTCCCTTTTGGATATTGTTTTTAATATGCTAAAAGAACTATGGATTTTAATCAGATTTTTTCTCTCTGATTTATAACTTTGTTGCAAAAAAATATATATATATAATTTCCTATTATAAGCTCTGATAAGTAAATGATTATCTAGGTGAATTCATGTATTACTTAAGTAATTTATCAAGAAACAGCGATGTAAATCATTCCCCGCAAAAAAATTTTTAAATTATACAAGAAAAAAAGGATTCTTGATGATAACTTTTATTCATTTGTTATCGATAACAATTTATAAAATAAATCCTCAGAAATTATTGAAAATAAATGGTAACATTCTAACCGTTAATTGCAAATTATAACCGAAAACTTTACACGTCCATTAAACTGGACCTTTATATTTATCACAAATACACATAGCAATAATGATACAATTGTCGTCGTGACATTAATGAAGATTGTCAAAATTCCGACCCAAGAGGAATAATTAAATCAGTGAAAAATGAAGTAATTAACCTCTTGTGAAGGCCGATAGTCATTAATACTCGTTGTGACTTTGCATTACTCTAAAAGTGTAGTAATGCTAAAAGTGTCAGTAATAAAAAAGTGCAGTAATTTATCAATATGCAGGAGTTAATAAAGTATACATTATAATTGTAAAATTTGTACCAATTTTATAAACTGCATACATTTTATCAATTTTTATCTATGTTTTGATGATTACATTTTATTTCAATTCTAGGTAAATTATAGAAAAACATAAATATAAAATGTCAAATTCAAAAGTTAACCCTACATTTTGTTCTTCGATGGAGTAAAAATATATTTTCAACAACTAAAACCTATTGAACTCAGATAACAATAAAGCCATCAGACACACAAAATCAATCCCGCATACAAATTTATTTTCAAACTGATTTTTCCTATCCGTTATTCATAAACAATATGAACCTATGAATAAATAAAGCTGCATTGTTCAAACACAATCCTACTAGGAAATAGGAAGTTAATCAGGCATCCTGACTCCAAGAAACACAGGATCACATCATCATTCCTGTTTTCAGACACTATTTTCGAATCCATAATGTATCCTTAGATTTCTCCACAACTCGTGCCAGAAATATTGCATTTATATTACACGCACCGAATGGAGAATTCCTTCTTCGTGTTTTCATGCCCTCCAATACAATACCCGCCAATCCGCGCGTAAACCACTCCATGCTCTCATCTGGAGAAAAAAAAAATACACTAATTCACCTGACTGGTTAGAAATGGAAGAAAAATAAGAATACCACAGAACAGAATCGAATATGCATTTTCCTTCTTTGTTTTTCTTTCTCTCAGCTTTCGATTTTTGTTTTCTTTTAGTTTTTTTATTTAGTTCTTTTACATTTTTACCATTTTTAGTTTAGTTTTTCTAGGTTATATTTTCCTTTCAGAGAAAAGCATTTTCCTCTGCAACTTAGTTAGATCGAAGTTCTGTACGTATCGAAAAAGTGCATAAGATTCATATATAAAATTGTACATTCATTTTTTCTTGTACCGGAAAGCTCTTCTATTTTTCCACCCATTCGATTCCAATAGGCTGTGAATCTGGAAGGCTTTCGACGTCTTTAAATTGAGTACAAGGAAAATTTTCCACTTTGAATATTGTTTCCACTAAAAGTACTATGCATTTTTAGACAGATTTTTCTTCTGATATATAACTTTGTTATAACTATATATTATAAAATCTTATCATTAAATGGCTATCTATGTGAATTAGTGGATTTTATAAATAATCTATCAAGAAACAACGATGTGAAATTAGTACATTCTAAAGTATTTTAAAATTTTTTTCAATACAGCTGGCAAACAGACATGGACCTTAAGTTAAGCGCTGCACAGACGTTACTCACTTTGCTTTATCCTGGGGGCGAGTTTCACTTGAAGATAAGCCACGGACGGGTAACAATGCCCCCGCAACGCTCTACGATCATATTAGACCGGGACCTACGGTTTAAAGTGGATTCGAACCAATACAAACATCCATGGCACCGCCAGACTCGAACCCGAAACCTGTGGTACCGAGCGCCAGAGCGCTAGCCACTCGGCCATTCAGGCCCCGTATTTTAAAATGTAGAAAATATAATTAAGCTCTTGTGACAAATGCGCCATTAATATTCGTAGTGGCATTATCACGTTTCAAAAGGCACATAATATATAAATTTATCAATATTTAGGAGGTAAAAAAAAAAATATACATTATAATTCTAAATATTGTACCAATTTTTTGAACTCCATACATTTTATCAATTTTATCTGTGTTTTGATGATTACATTTTTATTTCAATTCAAGGTAAATTTATTTTTAATATTCAAGATAAATTATAGAAAGACATAAATATAAAATGTCAAATTCAAAGTTAACCCTAAATTTTTGTTCTTTTATAGTATAAAAATATATTTTCAACAGCTAAAACCTACTGAACTCACATAACAATAAAGCCATCAAGTACAGTAGATACACAAAATCAACTCCGCACGCAAATTTTTTTTAAACTGATTTTTCTCCATCTGCCATTCCTAAACAATATGAACATATGAATAAATAAAGCAGCATTGTTCAAACACACTCCTACTAGGAATAGGAAGTTAATCAGGCATCCTGACTACAAAAACACAGGACCACATCATTCCTGTTTTTGAGACAGGATATTTTCAAATCCATAACATATCCATAGATTTAACCCCATAACTCGTGCCAGAAATATTGCATTTATATTATACGCACCGAATGGAGAATTCCTTCTTCGTGTCTTTCATGTCCTCAATACAAAACCCGCCAATCCGAGCGTAAACCACTCCATGCTGTTGGAGAAAAAAAATACACAAATCCACCTGACTGGTTAGAAATGGAAGAAAAATAAGAATACCACTGAACAGAATCGAATATGTATTCTCCTTCTTTTTTTCTTCTTCTCTCATCTTTCGATTTCTGTTTTCTTTTAGTTATTTTCCTTTTTACCATTTCTAGTTTATTTTTTTCTAGGTTATATTTTCCTTTCAAAGAAAAAAGCATTTTGTTCTGCTACTTATTTACATCGATGTTCTGTACGTATCGAAAAAAGTGCATAAGACTTGTATATGAAATTGTACATTTACTTTTTTTTTGTACCAGAAAGCTGTTCTATTTTTCTCCACCCATTCGATTTCAATAGGCTGTGAAGCTGGAAGTCTTTTATAGACGGAAAATTTTCCAGTTTGGATATTGTTTTTTAATATGCTAAAAGAACTATGGATATTAAGTACAAGCTCTGATTAATAAATGGTTATCTATGTGAATTAGTGGATTCCATAGATAATCCATCTAGAAACAATGGAACATCAATGTGACATTATTACTCTCTAAGGAATTTTAAAATGTAGCTTTTCTAATTCTGCATGTAGTCTAGACGGCCTGATGACCAATTGGTTTGCCCCAGGCTTTGTTCATTGGTACCACAGGTTTTTATGTTCGAATCCTGGCGTGGATGTTTGTTAGTGATTCGGAATCTACGTTAAACTGTAGGTCTCGGTATAGTTATCCAAAATGTGCAAAAAGATCTTAGTTAACCTTGAACCACACCAATTGTTCCTATAGTCTAGGAAAAAACCCACGAAAAAGGCAAATTTATATGTTCCTAAAATTTTTAAGAACTCTTGACAGGTGGTTTCCTAAAAATATTTTCACGATTCGTTTAAATTATATTTAGCTCGATTACCACAGAGGCTATCGTAAATAAATGATAATTTCGGTAAATAAATATTAATTAACAAAATGATTAAAGTCTTATCATTAAAGTTAAATTCAAATATCAATAAAAAGTATGTATTTGTTTTGCTTCAAACTAGTTTTTAAATATATCTATATGTGTTTTGGTCAGTGTAATGTTGATCTTTTGGTCACTTCTAATCTGTTTTAGGATTTTATTTTTCGATTGCAAGAGTGTGGAAAAACCAGTCTCACACTCAAAAAGGTGATTGCAAATGGAACTTGCAATCGCCTTTGCCTCATGAACTCTTAAAGATATATTTGCAATATTGGAGTACAATCGTGCCAATTGTAACAAATAATAAATTTTAACAGAACTGCAGAAATAAACTATTATTTCTGCAGTTCTGTTAAATTTATTATTTGACAAATAGCAACGGAAATATTGGAAGGTGTGAACAGAACTATTGCGAATATATTAAATAATTAATTAAAAACTAGAAATAGATCTATTAATTTCAACCCTGACTGGCATGCTACTGACTTCATCCCTACTGGCCACTAGTGGGCAATCCAGCTTTCTGGTGGGCTGTAGGTATTTTGTAGGATATTAGATAACTTTCCTTTTTTTAAATTTAATTAATTTTTTACATTGTTGAAATAGAATATTTTTTAAGTATTGTTTAAAAATTTGTGTAGTATTCAAAAATATGGACAATGATATTCAGTTTATTATCTTGTTTTTTTCTTTGTTTTGTTTGTGAACCTTTCTTTGTTTTTATAAAAAATTGACCAGTACCTGATAAATTGACCTGTGAATCTAAATACTGGAAAATACCATTTTCCAGTATTTGGAGTTCACATCAAGCATCAGGGATCCCATTGATAATTTCATTAATTAAATGTAACTTCAACAGATTTCCTGCTCGTATGCATGCAAAGTATAAATTAAAGTTAGATTCAACTACAGTAAGATGTTTTATAAATATTTATTTTGCCAAACTTAGCAACAGTACGACTTAAAGTATTTTGTAAGCAATTATTATTAGATGTTTTTAATTTGCTGCAATGCTGCTTTATGAGTTGTATAAAGTAAAGTTACTTCTCTATTTTATAAATCACCACAACTATAGACCCTGTGGGTTGTTATAAAATTTGCAATTAACAGATATACAAAAGTGGGCAGTAGATAAAAAACCGTTGGCTACCCTTGATTTAAACCATTTAAGACCAAGATAATAATCCGAAATATAAATAGAATCATTTATGAACGAAAATCTCCCCAAGAAGAAAAAAAACCCATGGCAATAAATGTAAGTAGTTAAAAATTCCAACTCATGATCCATTCTCATGAGAACCATTTCTCAAATCGAACAAAGTTTGTAAATGTAAGATACTTATTAACGATATAACAGTTGTCATCGTATTTGATTGTTCCCTCATTGAGAAAACTGCATGTATTATACATATGCCGTTCTAATCCCTAATGACATGTGGTTGAAAACATTAACAAGCTAGCATGTTTTAGAGAGACAAAGAAAGAAAAAAAAGCTTCCATTAATAAATAGCGACACATCATTCTTATTTTAACACATTCTTTAACTAAACTGATAAATCAAATTAAATATTTATTAGCTTAATAAAGCACGTAAATACAAAGTAATGATTTATTTAAATTTCAAATTAGTAGAAAATATTTGACATTAAAAATTAAAATTTAAAAAAAAAAGAAATATATCATTAGTATTTTTTTTACAGATCGATAAACATCAACATGATAACATTGTATTATTATTTTTCTATTAAAATATGAAAATATTATTTAATAAACGATGCATTAAAAGGTGGGTTTGATTTATCTTTGCATTACAAAAGAAATAATGTCATATATTTTTTTTGCGTTATCTTCAGTTCGTTGAAAAGGGAGATCAGTGAATATAAAGATAATCGATCGATAAAGACTTATTAAGATTATTAATTAATTATGAATGGAAGAGGTTGATAAACTATTCTAAGATAATATTGAAATTTGTGTTTGTTCTTTCTTAAATTAAGGCTGATGTAAGTTAAATAAAGTCGTCAAAGTGATAAAGAATATCTAAACGTGTCTATGAAGTGATATGTTAAACATTGACAAGTGTGTGCTTATTTTCAGGGACTTGTACAAATATTTATGTTATAAAAAAACAATATATGAAATTGATAATGTTTTCGTATGCTGTACAACAAAAAGTTCCTAAAAATCATTCCAACTTCATGAAAAATTCATTCATTCGTCAATATATCAATTTTTTATATTACAATAAATCAAATAGTTTACATTCAATAAATGGAAAGAGAAACATTAATTACAGAACTAAATGATAATAAAGAAGACATATGTGTACTAATATGTCTAAATGCCAAACCCTGTAGCATATTCATCTTTTACCATGCGCTAAGATGTACCAATACCGTGTCTACAGTAGGTCTTGCTACACTGTACTCATATTGTACTTGTTTAATAAAGGACAAACTATCTTAAAAGGCTGTACCCTAATATATTGCAACTTGCCTATTTTATACATTATCTTTGGAAACTGTTAAAACATGTAAATAAAGGTTTTTAATTAAGATATTAAATAGCAATTCAATATTCTTTTTTTTTTTTATTGGCTCTACATAGGTTCGTAAATTTAATTTTTATGATATTTCAACGCGTTGCTTTATTATAAAGATGATTAACGATTTTGGTTTAATTCTTGTAGAAAGCAATGTAAAAGGTGTCCCAAAATTTCTGCATACAGTTTTTGCGTGGTTTTGGGACTTCATTTTTAAATACGCTAAATGGTTTTGCAATTTTTAGTTGTTAATTGATGGCGATGTAATATTTATGCAACATAAAAATTGAATTAAGTAATTTAATAAAGGAATACAAAATTGCATATAATAATGAAGTCATACATTTTTTTTTTTTTTTTTTTGATAATTTGATGTTTCACAGTATAGCCATGCTAATAAAATGATGAGTAAAAAAAGGAAAAAATGGTTGGAATAAATCAAAAAATATTATTAATCATTCAGGAAAATTCTAAATAAATTTTTATATATATAAACTTTAGAACTTATTAAAATTAACTTCTTTTGAGAAAATTTTAAATTCGTTAATATCAATATAAATTTAAAATCATGCATAATTGATTAAATGAATAGTTATTTTTTTCGATGAAATTAAAGAAAAACAGAAGATTGTATCTCTTTTTTTCTTCTTTAAAATAAATCACTTTGCACATATGTTCTTGAAATATGTTTAATATTAATGACAGCTTCAAGAAAAACTTCTGAAACTAAAAAAGCAGAAAATACATATTTTTACTGAACTATTTTATGGTTTAAATTTTTTTTTCATTTTATTTATTTATTTTGCTGAATAAATATTTAGAAGGACAAGCATATACTATCCTTTTTCTAACTTTTTAAATCAAATTTCCCTTTCAAATTCACATACATCTTTATGTTAAAAAAAATCATAGGAAAAAAAAGCTAAGTTAAGAATTTCTTTTTATTGAAACTTATTTCTCTGTTACTTCTTATATACTAAGAACTTTTCTGTATTATATAAGTTTAAAAATCACAAAATTATCGTGAACATCACTTTTATATAAAATGTTATAAATAAAGTGTTTTGGAGTTTTAATATTTTATTTGAAATGTTATAAAAAGATGAAAATTTTATCAAAACTGTTACTTAATAACTAAACATTATAATAAAACACAGTTAAAGCAGAAAGTTAACAATCTATTTTTAAGCAGAAAAGTGAGTTTTATTTTTCCGGTTATGTTATTTATTGTTATAATAATTAAACAATACGCTAATATTTAGATTGAAATGCTGTAACTAGTTTATTTTAATGAAGATTTTTGTCAAAAATAAAATTCTTGATTTTATTTTTTTACATGAAATTAAAATGATTTTTATAACATACATTTCTGGTTTCTATAGGCTTGTTTATAATAAAAGCAGATGATGCCAACAAGCAGATGTTGAAAAAGCAGCAGCTGGTACTTCATGAGAAAAAAAACAGCTGCACATATAGATGATTCCTTGAGAAGACGAGCAGATGAACGAAAATAGCCTCAAAGCTAATTTCATGGCAGAAAACATAGAAAACTTGACCAAATAACTCACGCGATGAGATGTATTTTGTTACAAATGCCCATTATTTTAATTCAATTTCAAAAACAGAGAATTTAATGCACTATTAACAAAATCATTATTGTTCATAATTTTATAACAATGTAATATAAATAAGTAAAAAATTACTGATTGATTGATTAAAATAAGAATAAGTTTCTATAAAATGTAACAACAAATCAAACCAGTCAATTGTTATTTCTAGATATTCTAAATGTAAACTTTTAGACTAAAGAAAAATTGTTCTTTTAATACATGTTGTTCATATTTTTTTAAAATTTTGATTAAAAGATTTAATCATCATATATAATAAATTAAATTCGAATATACTTTTAATGATTGATACAAAAATAAAAATTATTTTCTCTTATTAATATTTATACTACTATTACTTCTAAAATAGCTTCTTAAATAAAAGACAAATTAAAGTTATAACGAGAAATTTGGAGAACAATATGTTTTTAAAAGATAGTCTTCTTTAAAAATTGTGTTTAGTTTAAAAATTTATACAATTTTTTTTTGCATATATTTTTATATTTTTCGGTACTTACGTACTAACGGTACCTTGGCGACAATTGAGTGAAAACGTTACAGATTTGGCGGTTTTTAAGTGGCGCCAATCTACACTTAAAAAACAATCCAAACGCTTTCAAAATATTTTTATTCAAAACAATAAAATATATAAAACACTTCATTTAAAAAATCAAACGATTTAAAAATGCCGACCACAACGACTTTTACGTTTTAGTAAACAAACTTTCCTCAATTTCCACAATGCAATCTGGTCCACCTACCTTATGAATCTCAAAGCTGTACGAAATGGAATTCTGCTTCCTTCAAACCAGTTGTCTATTCGAATCCCACACGATGAGCACACAGACTGAAATTGCATTTCCAAAACTTACGTTCACCAAATAAAATTTCATGTCATGGGAATTGGGACATTTTCATTGTTTTTGGTAAAATATTTCGCTCCTGGAAAAATAAAATTGCATCGTGCTCCGTTTCTGGCAAATCCCAAATACGCATTTTCGTATCACAACAATATGGCGTCGAAACTCAGCAAATCTACAGACGTTAAAATTGCCGCCATAAAAGCGCCAAATCTGCAGGGGTTACTGTATTGGCGCCACTGAAAAACCGCCAAATCTGCAGGGCTCCATTGGCGACACTTAAAAACGCCAAGGTACCGTTAATTACGTAAGTACCCATTTTTCTCTTGGAGCTATTTGAAATTGGTTAAATAGAAGGAAAATTTAATAATGCAAATTTAAAAATTAATACGTTAAAAATACTTCATGAGGAAAAAAGACATTTTATTCGAAATATTTGTTTATAATGAAACAAATTATCTACTCTTTCAAATACTGATTAATACAAATTTTTAACCTATGGAGCATTACGTATTTTTGTCACTATTTTAATTCACAATAATTATACAACAAAAGAGATTTTAAGCGGTAGAAATATTAATATATTTTCATATGTAAATTCTATGTAGTATATTTTATAAAGGAAATGAATTCATAAATTAATAAGATTTGTATGATAATGCTTTTAGTTTGTGCTAAAGATGGGTTTAATAAATTATAAAAAATCATCAAGTGTACAATAGTAATAATGAGATAATTTTAAATGTTCATTATAGATTAACAAAAACTTAAGTTATTTATTTCTAAAAAAATTGCTTTATAGCGATTTATTTCCAATTAAATGAACTTATTTTCAACTCTTTGTAAGTGGTACTTTCAATATTATTTAAAGCTTAAAGTTTAATTCTTCATTAAATTTCTTTTTAATTATTAATTAATTTTGATTATTTGGAAACTTTATTATAAATATTGTTACTGAATAAAAACTGGTGGATTGCAGAACTTTTAAAATAAATTTTAAAACATTAGAATTAAATGTAAGATTAATTGTATTGTTAAAATAATATACATTTTTATGTTTTTGTATGTGTCAAGTTTATAGTTAATATTAAAAAAAAAATTATTTAATCAAATAGCAATACGTAA